>CM056173.1:35242192-35455861 GCA_029691765.1 Entomobrya proxima
GCATAGAACTCTATTAAATGAATTTAGGCTTATGCATGTATGGCTGTGATGATGGGGTGAAATTGCTGAGGTGGCAATAAGTGCAGTTAACACAGTTCAGGTTTAATTTAGTGAAAGGAAAAATTATGTTTAGTTTCTTATTCGTCACACAAGTAATTTTGTCTGCCAATATAGATAGGAAAGGTAAAAACGGAGAAGCGAGTAGCTCGTGAAGCTTGAGCTGTGTCTCTGAAGGTAATGGGCAGAGAGGCTTCTGTGGGCAGAACTCTTATAGTAAAAATACATAAAATGCTTTGAGCAAACAAGAGGAATGAACTGTCAGAAGGACATTCATCCAGAACTTTCTGTCACGTACGCCATAATCTCATTTACAAAATAACGTGTACATATACATAAAAAACACAAGTTTTAGGTCCATTGACAAACGATACATGAACAATCTACATAATGAGAATACTACATTCTTCAAAGAAAATCTTAAATACATTCTTTACACTCCCCCACGGTGCCGAGAAGCGGCGCAATTCATAAATTAACATTACAATAAGTCAAATTAAAAGTTGTCTGAATGTCTGAAGCAGCCGTGACGCACGAAGATCAGGTTACTGACACTGCGGTGGTGGTTAGCCAGATCGCCTTACTACAGCAAGTCGGAATCCCTCCTCACTGTTTCAGTTAGGACCGGCAGCAGACTGAAGTGGTCTTATTGAGTACTGCCTACCCCCAGCCGTCCTACTGCCTAGCTTGATTTTGACCGAGTGCAGGCCCAAACTCCGACACGCCACCAACTGAAACAAACGAAACAAAAAACAGAAATTATGTAGCATGTAATGTTATAAAAATAATCGTGAAATTACTCATCAATTGATAAAAGTGGGGTTAACTTAACTATAGATCTGTCAAACTGAGAGGTTGCAGTTTTCACCGTAGCCACCCGAACTCGTTCATCCCCTCCAAGCTGTGTTGCAATCACACGTCCCATTTTCCATTTTGCAGGGGGTAAATTGTCATCCTTTACCAGAACAAGGTCTCCAACCTTCACGTTTTCCTTAGGGCGTAACCACTTTTGTCTCTGCTGCAGCGTTGATAAATACTCTGCACTCCAGCGGTTCCAGAAGTGCTGGATCCTCTGTTGCTGCTGTTGCCACCTTGAAAGTCGGTTTGGATTTAGATCAATAAGGCGATCATCTGGGATGGCAGTCATTGCTTCTCCAATCAGAAAATGACCAGGAGTGAGAACTTCAAAATCAGTTGGGTCGGCTGACATTGGTGTCAGCGGGCGAGAGTTGAGAACAGCCTCAACCTGACAAAGGATCGTCTGAAATTGCTCAAAAGTCAAATTAGAACTGCCAACAATACGCTTTAAATGGAACTTTGCACTTTTTACTGCTGCTTCCCAAAGCCCACCATGATGAGGAGATGAAGGGGGTATAAACTGCCATCGCATTCCTTGTGTGGTGCAATAATCCTGAATTTTGCTGTTGATTTCCTCATTGCTCATCATCCTTTGTATTTCAGCATCGGCGCCTTGGAAGTTTGTAGCATTGTCGCTGTGAATGGTAGCACAAATTCCTCTTCTTGCCACAAATCTCCTTAAAGTTGCGATGAAAGTTTCACTGCTCAGGTCAGTGACTGGTTCCAAGTGTACGGCTTTTGTAGACATGCATACAAAGACAGCTATGTATGCTTTGTAGACTAACGGCTTTCTTTCTCTGAACGTGCGCAGGGTAAAAGGGCCACAAAAATCGATTCCAGTGTGAAGAAAAGGGCGAGAAACGTTTACACGACACGACGGTAGACTTCCCATTATTTGTTCCATTGTTTTAGCACGAAACCGTCTACAAATGACACATTTTCTAATCCAGTGGCGCACGGTATCTCTGCCTCTCAATATCCAATACTGACGTCTAATGGCTGCCCAAGTAGATTGAAATCCGCCATGTAGATGTGAATGATGATGCTGATGAATAATCAGCCTTGTAAGTGGGTGATTATGTTGCAGGACTATTTGATGCTTTACACTCTCGGGAACAGCTGCGTTTTGTAGTCTGCCTCCAACGCAGATTAGATCGTCATGGTTTATGAATGGATGTAGCGTTATTAGTTTACTCCGAATGTGAACTTGGTTGGAAGCCTTCAGTGCTTTCAACTCTTCGGGAAACATTTCAGCTTGTGCACTGCGTAATAATGCAACATGTGACGAATGCAGTTCATCCGTTGTCAAAGGTCCCTTGATAAGCTTGCCTTTACATTTAGCATCTATAAATCTTCGTGCGTATGCCGCAACACGCTGCAATCTCTTTAATGATGAATACTTTTCAAAAGGTTCAAATCTTTCTACGGCTAAGTTACAAGTGAGCTCACGTTTACGTTCCATCAAATCTGCACTGCTGTCGACTGGTGATGAGGGGAACTGGGGTACATCCCTCTGTTGTAGAAAAGCAGGTCCATTCCACCAAAAACTGTTGTTGATAAGCTGCTCAGTAGTAACACCTCTTGACACGAGATCCGCGGGGTTGTGGATGCCGGGGATGTGAAACCACCATGCAATTTCCGTCAGCTTCTGTATTTTAGCCACTTTGTTAGCCACATACGTCTTCCATCGATAAGGAAGACCCGAAATCCAATGGAGGGTAATCGTGGAGTCGCTCCAACAGAAAACTTTACAATTTAGCCTCAGTGTTTTCTTGACATGCGCGGTCAACTCTGCTAATTCAACTGCAGCACATAATTCAAGTTTTGGCAATGATACTTGTTTAATGGGTGTAACCCGTGACTTACTGGTGACCATTTGGGAAGTAATTTTTCCATCGAAAGTAACGGTTTTCAAGTAAATGCAGACCCCGAGAGCCCGCTCACTGCTATCGCAGAATGAATGAATTTCCTGGAACATGATTCCATCACAGGAAATCCATCGTGGAATGCTGATGTCCTTTATTTGCTGGAGATCTTCACAGTACTCCTTCCACCTGAGCCCCACGCTTTCTGGTAGTGCTGCGTCCCATGTGGCATTAATTTTCCAAAGCTCCTGCATTTGAATCTTTCCTCGAATTGTTATTGGAGTAATTAACCCAAGAGGGTCGAAAACCTTTGCAAGCTCAGACAAAAGAACACGTTTAGTTGGGGTTCTTTGATTTTCAAGGGGACTTACTTTAAACTTGAAGGAGTCCGTTGACGGGTTCCACTGTACTCCAAGGGCCTTGATATTACAGTTTTTGTCAACCCCCAAGCTTAGTTCTGTTTCTCGTTTCTCTGGAGGGATGAGCTCCAACAACTGCGTGTCATTTGTTGCCCATTTACCAAGAGCGATTCCAGCTGTAGCCATTAGATCGGTCAGTTGATGATAAATTTTTATTCCTTCTTCAGTGGAGGTGGTGCTATGCATTACGTCATCAACGTACGTACTATCCTTCAGCACCGATGATCCGAGTGGGTGAGTGGAGGCACCATCCACCGCTAACTGCTGTAGACATTTTGTTGCATAGTAGGGGGCTGATCCTGTTCCGTATGTAACGGTCAGCAACTTGTACTCTTTGATGGGCAGATTTGGTTTGTACCTCCATAAAATCCGTTGCATGTTAGCATCCTCATGATAGACGAAGAACTGGCGAAACATTTTCACCGCATCTGCCTTGATAACTACCCTGTGTAGTCGATAACGTAGCAGTATGTTGTACAAGTCATCCTGGAGTGTAGGTCCCACCATGAGGGTGTCATTTAGTGTTACGTCAGAGCTGGTCCGTGCCGAGCCATCGAAAACCACTCTAAGCTTGGTGGTGGTGCTGCTATTGTTCACAACAAAATGATGAGGTAAATAATTTGTTTTACCGATAACCTCACCTCTCTCCGAAAAGGGAACTTCGACCATGTGTCCGAGTGACTCGTATTCCCTCATGAAGTCGTGATAAGCTTGTTTGTACTCAGGATGCCTTTCCAGTCTCTTCTCAACTGATAGGAAGCGTCGAAGTGCCATTGCCCTTGACCCCCCAAGCTGTTTTCTTTTCTCATTGAACTGTAGTCGCACCACAAATCTTCCTTGGTCGTCCCGTAGATGTGTAGCTTGAAAATAATCTTCACACGCTTGTTCCTCTGGGGAGAGATGCTTTTGGTGAGGGGGCTCTTCCACCTCCCAAAATTTCTGCAATAATTCGTCGAGGTTCATGTCCATGTCCACGTTGAATGAACCAACCGTTGATGAAATTTGGTCTGGCAGTCTTCCAGTCACTGCCCATCCAAGCGCAGTTTCTCGTGCCCCCGGGGCTTCCGAGCTAGGGGCCTTAACTATTCGTCCAGTTTCTAGTTGAAGCACATATGCTGCGTCAAGTAGCAGATCAACTTGACCAGGTTGGTTATAGGTGGGGTCAGCTAGCTCCAATCCATGGAGGTGGGTCCACCCTTCAGTTGAAAATGGTTGTGCTGGCAAATTTTTGGTTACTTTGGGCAGCACATACGCACAAATAGGAAAAACTTCATGGTTAATTCTTGACTTTATGAAAAAGTAAACCTTGCCTCTTGTGTATCCAGCTGGAGCAGTACCAACTCCACTGATGTAGATTTTGCACTTGTGGCGTTTTAGTCTTAACCTCTTGACTAAATCCTCGCTGATAAAAGTTCCTCCTGAACCCCCATCCAGCAGAATCCTGATGAGTGTCTCAAAGTTTTCCATTGTGCCGGCATAGGCTACTGCTGTTGCGAGTAACACCTCACTTTCTTTCTCGCTGTTGCTATGGTGACTGCTGATACCAGTTGATGATGATGATGATGATGACGATGCTGCTGCTGCAGGTGGCCTGGCAGTAGAAGCTTCTCCTTGCGTTGCTAGGCCAGATCCCGCAACTGTGCCTGGGGCGATTTCAGAATGCAATAGTGTGTGGTGCCTACGAGAGCATTTCTTGCACTTTCCTTGATTCTTGCAATCGACGGATTTATGATCATGTTTTAGGCAATTAAAACATAACTGCAATCGCTTTACTAATGCATTTCTATCTTTAGGGGATTTTGAGATGAATTCTGAGCATTTGAAAATTGGGTGAAAATTCTTACATACTGGACAGGCAGGTTCCGATGAAGTATGATGAGATGATATCTGTCTTCCTCCTCCGGCTCGTCCTCCTGCTGCAGATGATGAGAATGATGATTTTTGACTACCAGCCCCACTGGCTAATAATCCACGAACGTGATTTTCCAGAAATGTGGCAAAATCTTCAAATGTTGGAATGTTTGTCCCATTTAGACGCAGTGCCCACTGCCGTCTTGATTCAGGGTCAATTTTCTTTAGATAGAAAAACAAAAGCACATCATCCCAATTTTCTACGGGTCGTTTCAGTACCTTCAGTGTCCTAATGCACTCCCTTGCATTATCCAATAACTGTTGTAGTTCGTGGGGAGACTCGTTAATAACTTGCTTTGGCCCAAAGAGTCTCTCCAGGACAGATGACACAATCTCGCGATGATTATTATACCTCGTTTTGAGAAGATCCCACGCTTCCTTATAATTAGCATTGGTGATCTGTAGTGAACTGATAATTTTCGCTGCTTCTCCCTTAACTGCACCTTTTAGGTATTGAAGCTTTTGTCCATCGGTGAGCTCAGCGTTGTTGGCAATGCTTGCCTCAAATAAATCCTTGAAGGAAGTCCAGTTGCTGTAACTGCCGTCAAACGTGGGAAGCTCCAAAGTGGGAAGTTTGACCCTGAGTGGTTTTGATGATGCAGATGGCTCCTTTTTTTCATGTTTCTCAATTATGTCGTTCAATCGAGATCTGGCTTCACGGTAGGTTTCCTCAATTTCCTCCATGGTGTCCAGTTGTAAGGTGATTGCATCATCGTCCACACAGGTGAGGATGATCTTGTCGTGAGCACCCTCAATTTTCCCCATAAGTACTTTACAGCGCTCGAGAAGAATCACCGCCTCTGATTTACTGATCGGAGTGTCTTCTGAATCACTTTTAATTGTTGCTAACTGCCTTTCCAGCATGTTGAAGTTAGCAGCACGTACATTTACTTCAGCCATTGTTGCACTGTCACTTAAAATTCACTAATTAAAGTCAATTTTTAAGGTTCACTGTTTGGTAGTGTCACAAACAATTAAAAAATCCGTTGAACGAAGGACCATGCATAGAACTCTATTAAATGAATTTAGGCTTATGCATGTATGGCTGTGATGATGGGGTGAAATTGCTGAGGTGGCAATAAGTGCAGTTAACACAGTTCAGGTTTAATTTAGTGAAAGGAAAAATTATGTTTAGTTTCTTATTCGTCACACAAGTAATTTTGTCTGCCAATATAGATAGGAAAGGTAAAAACGGAGAAGCGAGTAGCTCGTGAAGCTTGAGCTGTGTCTCTGAAGGTAATGGGCAGAGAGGCTTCTGTGGGCAGAACTCTTATAGTAAAAATACATAAAATGCTTTGAGCAAACAAGAGGAATGAACTGTCAGAAGGACATTCATCCAGAACTTTCTGTCACGTACGCCATAATCTCATTTACAAAATAACGTGTACATATACATAAAAAACACAAGTTTTAGGTCCATTGACAAACGATACATGAAACAATCTACATAATGAGAATACTACATTCTTCAAAGAAAATCATAAATACATTCTTTACAGAAACAAAAACATGAACAAAGACCAAGTTTCTGGAAAGAGAGACAGACTTATTTTAAAGCTTCTTTTGAAAGGAGAAAGCGATTTGCTTCCTATTTTGTGCCGACTTCAATAGAAAAAATCCTCACTTCTTTGCCTGCCTTTTAAAACTGCTTGCTTTTTCTCCTTTCAGGAAAAAGAAAAGAATGGATAAATAAATGGCATTTTTGGAAAAGGCGAATGGAAAAAGAAAGAAACTCACAAGACACGCACATGGCACATGCACAAAGCATAATAGTTATTTTAATAGACTTGCCTACCCACAAACAAAGGCCAAAGTCAGCACTTAACTTTAACAATTCAACATTGATTCAAAGAATGAACAAAATCCAGCCAAGCTATATTTGTACTTTTCGCTATTTAGGGGATGAAAGTTGGACTGTGTGGCATGCAAAGCGTCTACCTAAAACAAGTAAAAGCTCTACTACATGCACTAATACAATACACTTAACAGAAACGTTTGTGCAAAAATATTGTAAACAATTTTGAAAGCGGGTCTTTTCCGACATTTTATGTAAAACTTGTAGAAAATACATTTGGCCAAACTGTAATTACTTGGTTTTGGTTTGCAAGTTGATACAAAATGTGGCACGTATCCGTTTCAGTCGATGATTTTCTATGAAAAGGTTGAAATGTGTTATGTTAATATTTGTCGCTTCCGGCGGAAACTAAGCTGAACTTAATTTTTGCCCACTGTATTCAAGATATTGTCATAGTTTTGATCAAATTGGTTCGAAAGTCCAACGTTTATTTAAATTTCAGGATATTTTTCAGATATAAAATGAGCGATTGACCGTCCTAGCGGTCATTTAAGTCCGAGACAGCGATCGATGAACAGTCATTAATTGTTCATTGAGAAACTGTCGAGGTCAAAGCTACAGCTAGTTTGCCTGGCTTGTCAAGCTCATAACTAGTCACGTGGAATTCTCTGGTAAATGGAATGGCATCAGTTATTCCAGTCCAGAAAGTACAAATCCCTCACGATTAGTCGTAGCTCCATCAGGTAACATTCAAATAACAATTTTAATATTAAATCTAATTAATCACAATTAACGACAAATTTAATCTTGTATTTTTTAATTTGTAGGTGAATTCGACAGAAGCCAGTGCAATTAAATCTTGGGTTTCTTGGGCAGTTGCGGCTTGTATTTAAGGTAATCATCAAATCATCATTCTGAATTGATTTATGTGGTTACATAACTAAACATTATTTTGCAAAAATAAATCAATTTGCTTGATCTCTCTCTGTGAACATTTTCAGACTCACAAAAGCCAAAATTACCCAGAGGCCGTATCACCTATACTTGACACTATTACGTCTCATTAGTAAAATATACGCGGACGCTCACAGGTAATTCAAATACGAATGTTAATTTTTACACATCATTTCATATACACCCCCTGTTTACGTAATGTTGGTTTGATTTATCTTGTTTTTATATTTTGTAAAATATTTCCAGAGATGGAGGAGTTTCATGAGATTCAGGAGATGGAGGAGATTCAGGAAATGGAGGTGGATGGAGTGTCAAGAGATGTTTCTGAAGCTGAAGCAGCTCCTGTCGAGAGTTTCCACACAGTTGATGCCTGGGCTGTTACTCAACCAGTATACCGTAGCACCGTATTCCGCTGGGCGATCCGAGACTTTTTACTTGTCTCACAAAAGGGAACCAAGAAGGTTGTGTCTCCGATATTCAACGACACTAGTGACGGGAAACCATGCATTCGCGAAGGAAAATGGCAACTAGTGCTAACTCCACATCCTCGGCCAGAGAATCGCTTGTACATGGCGTGTCACTTGTATCTAGTGGGATTTCAGGTGTATGAAAAGCAACTATGTCAGTACGTAAGGGAGGTCGACACAAAGGAAGTTCTGACTCGGGCCTGGTTTGAACTTTCAATAACCGACGACCAAGATAATATCTTGAGGACTGGTAAAGAAGATGATAATACGACACTCCATAATTTCCAGTTGAGGTCAGGCTGGGGATTTACCTACTTCTTCTGCATGAACACGCCCATCGAGCAAAACCCTAAATACTTACGAAACGGCGACCTATACATTAGGTGTAACCTACGGATCTATGACCCGTCCGAATTGCACATCCATCGACAAGGTCTTGGAGGAGCTTACTACGCAAGAATCGCAAAGTCTAAAAAATAAAGCCACACGAGTCGTCGCGATTTTAGGCGATAACTATTCTAGGGTTTTCACAAATAAATTTATTTTTTATATGTATTATGTATATGATTTTCTATATTTCTATAAAAAAATTTGTATTATAAGTTTTTTATTCAAGTATTCGCAAAGTAATAAATTGTTCAGTCGGTTGAAAATGAGTCATTTGCGTTGTACACCGTCGCGTTATTCTTGTTGCCTCACTAGCCATTATATTGCATCTATTTATTTACCTTTACCCTTCACCAAGCACCCAGCAAGCAGCTTGATCATCACAAATTCCGTAATCCCCTTTGAGTGAGACATTAGCGCACCATTTACTATCGTCCTCAGCATCCATTAAATAATAAATGCACAGAGCACGCATTATGCCATTTCGTTGACGACAGCAAAAACATATTATTTTGCTACTTGCAACCACCACCAGACAGCTTACTAAATGTTTTCCCCAAAAATAGGAAAAATAGAAGTAGTTACCGTTCATTTTTCTGCTGTTTTAGTCTGAGCTTTTATCCCAGCCATAAAGCATAATAAGTAGCATGCTTACTTTACTTGTTTTACTGTTTTGATAGGATTAAGCGCGTAGAAGGTAAAAAGTGGAATTGTCATTTTCGAGCATTTCTCCTTCAATGAGCATTGGTATTAGCAGCTTCCAGCACCCATGTCCGCATTGAATAATATATCTTCCAAGTGTAGAAAAAATAGAATATTTCATAAAAACAGAGAAGCTTAGCTGTAAATCTTCAACTTTCTCTTTTCTCATCTTTCATGTAATTTTCTAGCATCATCACCAGCAACAAAGCTTGTACAATAAATTATGTGCTCTTCTTACTGCTGAGCTTCTGCTGTTGCGAGAAGAAAATTTGCGGTTTCTTGTTGTTGCTCTTGCAACCACCAGAACCAACACTGCTGCTGTTTCTCTACAACTTGTACTTTTGACACATTTCCTTTCATTTTCCCCAGCATATAAAGGAATCACAACATAGTTTTCATCGTCTTCAAAATAATATGACAAACAGCATGAAAAAGTAGATGTCTTCGTATTAACAACACCACCAGTAAGGATTGCTGCGAAAGATTTTAAAGACGACTCATAATATGCCGATGGTGCTCTTTCCACTGAGATATACATAGGTATTATGGGTGGCACTGGCATACATGTGGTTTTTGTGGTTTATCACAATCCTCATCAAGAGACCATGGAGAAAATAAGGTATTTACTTGGCATTATGCAACTAGACAAGCGACAACTACTTATTTTACCAAAAATGTACAAAACAACCGAGAAACGCCGCCACAAATAAAATGTAGTCTACCACCAACCTTCATCATCAGCATCATTTTGCTTTCTGTCTCGCGCTTTCCATCTCTTTCTTAATCCTCATCTGGGCACATAAACAGGGCTTCATGCTTTCCCTATCCCACTCTTTCCTTCACTCTCCATCTGTCTCATTTTTGAAGGACGTAAATAAGGAAATAGGTCTTCTCATCTCATCTCAGAGCTCTTCAATCCATTCTATACCACACTGTCATTTTCCCTGTGTGTAGTTGTTCCTATGAAATGCCTCATCTGTCTTCTTCCTTCACTCCCATCATCCTCATCATTCTCCGCTGACAAATGCTTAAAATATGTGTATGCTTGTTCCTGGAAAATAATGGAATAGTGGGAATAATTGCAACCCTCGAATCTGCCCATTATCCTGTTCTCTGTGCCGACAACTACCGCAAAATAACCTATATTATGAATTTACGTACTACGTGGTAATAATCAGAGAACATTTTACTAGACCAAAATTGCAAAGTTTGCATGATCCAGAACGAGTCGACGAGTAACCCACTACTAAACTACTACTTATACACGCTGCTTTGGAAACTGCAACTATCCAAGCTTTAACATTTAATTTATACAGCGGTAGTAGTCTCACATTACACCCACTGCATTGAGTGAGCACTATTATCGTTTGTTTATTCCGAAACAGTGAAATTTTCACATTAACCTTCGTGCAAGCATTTAAGTCCTAAAATCCCATTTTCTCTTCCTCGTAAGACGCACACACACGGGGACGAAAATGCTGTTGATTATCATCATCAGCCAACTAATACATACTGTGTCAGCAACAAAGAGTTCCCAACGGGAAAACTGTCATTTTTATTTTTTAATACTACTCACTGCTCATATGCGTGTTGGAAACTTGCACACGGGATACAAAGTATCATTATATTTTACGTTGTTTTTTGTGTCAGAGATGTGATACGGGAAATGATGTAGAATGTTGATGATGATTGCGCGAAGAAAGACTTCACTCGCACCTTTTCTCAATAAATTTCCCATTCCTGCATGATATCACTTCCCTCTATACAAGATTATTATTATATATTTAGGCTTGGAACGGAAAGGAAGAAAGAAGAACTGAAAAATTGTTGACTAATTTTTACATCATAGCAAACCAGTATATTTACATGGGGCAAAACCCTTCATAAAAGCGAGTAGCATCGGCACGACGGAAAACTATAATGATATTTCATTCATACGTGCATGTTTGTGCCTGTTATTAAAAATTTCGCCTGCTAATGTCATGTCTGTATGAAAGTGATGATGAGAAGCTCTTACACAATTTTTTCAAGAATTCTTCAGGGACAACTTTGCACACATGTTGTTCTTCTCCCTCTTTCACTCTCGCTCACTCTACTGAACTGATATTATTCACTATTATGATTCTGGTAAATAAGTGGAGGAGAATATCTGTATCGGAAAAGGATTTTCTTGTTCTTTTTTCTTCGTCTTTTCTATTTACAACTCTAAATTGTAGTCGTTTTCATTGCTCCCAGCTAAAATAAGACGAGAGATACAGAAAGAGAGGAAATTATGATGGAGTTGGTGATGTAAAGGTGACAAATAAAATAAATGCATAAGGGCATGGCAACACTTTTTCATACGTTCATATTATCTTAAATACATACTTTCCTACAAAATGATCGGCAGGGAGTACAGTCGAGCTACCATGCTGCTACCCAGAAATAAAATATTTTCATTATGAATTGCACAACAAGACGAGCGAATTCCTCTGGGAGGTTGATATGATGACGTGCAGATAATTCTCACTTTTTCCAATAAACTATTCCTAAACTTATGCTCAAATTCTTTACACTTTGTCATATTTTGTTTCTTTCTGCGTAACAAAAATAAATATGTTTTATCATTACCAAATTATCCACAAGATGCATGTACGTGTACAACGTATAATGATCATGGTACATGTGCAGCCCAGTGCCGCCTTGTTGTTCTCCTTCACGAAGAATAATGTCATTTTCATGAGAAAATGCTAATTTTTTATCCAAAGAAAAATAACCAGCAACAGCAGCAGAGAGTCTCACTTGAAAAAGGAAAACATGCTTGAATGAATGCCACTGCGAACATAAATAATAACAATATTATAATTATTATTATTATCACACATTCTACATATTTATAAGACATGTGATTCTACCAGCTAAACTGTTCATCCAATTTGCAAGTGAATTTGTGCAAGCAGAGCTAAGTAGCTACTTGTGCTTGTGTAAGTGAACCTTTGCAACCTATATGCCATACGTGTGTTTGTGCCGTTATATTCAAAACAAGCTCGTCACACCATTTCATATTTTTTTATTATTTATTAAGTGGCTCAAACAGCTTTGAGCTCAACAGATTTTGTATTTTAGGAAAATAAGCCGTTTATTTATGTGCTTGTCTCTTTCCCGCTGTATTTTGCACATATTTCTATTATAAATTTTACACAATAATGATCAATTTCGCTCTCTTTATAAATTTCAGCCACCCTGAAGTAATCCACATCGTCAGAGATGCCACCAACCGCGGTTGGCAGTTTTAGTAGCACTGCCGTGCTACCGCCGTCAAACAATTCTTTTTTCGAAAATAGAGTTATCTTGTCTGCTGTTTTCCGAAAAACAAAATTATTTCGCCTTGTGTTTCTTTTTTCTTTAAAAAAAAGTACTTTAAGTGCAAAAATATTTATTATTTTTACTCTCTGATGTACATCTTTTCATGTTTTTAGTAAGTTACTAAAGAAAAACCTACTTTTTTAATATGTGAAGAAGATATAAAGACAGATATGAAAAATATCTTTAAAAAGCTTGCCTCTCCTTTTTCTCAGCTCTCAGTCTGAGCATGCATAATAATAAAATCATATAATGTGACATAAAATGTGACAGGCTTGTTGGAGTTGGCATATTTTTGCTGTTATATTTTTTCCTATACATCATAAGAACAAGGTGAAAGCCTTCTTTTACAAAAGCTTATGCACGTCTTTTTTTCCCTCTCGCTGGCTTTAAAGACTAAACAAAGTTAAGAAATGAGAGTTTGTTCTTCTTGTTGAACGTGAAAATACCCTTTTCTATCTCTCTCCGTCTCCTGTTTTAAATCTATTCTGATGATGATGCTTACTTTCTGCTCACTGCTCGTCATAAAAATTATGATGTACATTGACAAAAAATGTGATACATATTGTGCACTTGTGTGTGTGTGCGGTGAGACGGTTGCTTGCATGACGATAATACTTATTAAAACTGAGTGAGAGATATGAGATGTGTGAGTGTGTGTGGGGTTCATACTTGTCGGATGGGAGAAATAATATTGTTGACATTATATTATATCGCTGAGAATAGACTGTTTGTGTGCTTTCTTGATGTTTCTATTTCTATCTGTTCTTCTTCTGTTCTCTGTCGTTGTCGTTTTTATCGTTTTTTTCTCTTCTTTTATCCCCGTTCGAGTGTACATGCGTTCATTTGCGTTGTTTTCCCTTTGCTTCCTTTTTGCGATCTTGATGAAGAATATGTATATAAGTAGAAGCAAAAGTATTGCGGCACGGCATGCCTGTCTTTTACTGTGCCACCCCGATTAGCTTGGAAATGTCGCCCCGGTGACGATCATAATATAAATAACTATACATAACATTATAAAGCACTACAAAATCTCGGCGTAAATCAACCTTCAACTTCCCCCACAATAAAAATATGAAACAATCATCTATACCACACAAACTTTGGACTCATAACTGTAACCAATTTTTCTGTATAGCAGATTTATCTTGCTAAGGAAGCTGAGTCTGGAACCCGACCTGATTATTTCCTATTATAATATTATTATGATAATGCTAGTAAGTGTATGCGTAGATCGCTACCGTCGTCGTGACACAAACTTCCTTTCATAAATAAAACAACTAAAAAGCCTACACACACTTAGTCAATAGACATGGGAAAAAGAAAGAAGGAGGAAAAAAGACAGAGAGGAACACCAACACAGGATATTATTATGACAAACAGAAAAAAGATGATGAGTGGCTTGACTGCTCTTTTTATATTTTCATATTTTCAAAATCTCTTCTGTTTCTACGGAACACTACTAAACTCTCACTTGCTTGCTATAACTTGGTTTTCTCAATCTATTTTCGCCCACTCTATTTTAGGAAGACACATACTCACACACTCACTGTTTATTTCAAAAGTTATATACCTACTCCATCTTCTTTTACGAAGGAACACGTTAACAATTTTCACATTTTTATTTAGTCTCAACATCAAGCCATATCATCATCAGCTTTTTTCCGTGTAGCAAAAAAATGATAATGCAGGCGTGCAAGAAAGAGCATCTTTGTGTGGTGTGCCTGTGTGATGTTTTTAAAGTAAAAAACAAGCTCAAGAAATAAATAGCAATTTGAAGATGAGAAGATCAGGAAAATATGCAAAAATTTGTAGTGATAATATACAAGCCCATGTCAAAACAATGATATTATGCATAGTTTCATCGTCATCTTTATGATCACCAACCGCCGCATATCTAGTTTATCCGATTGCTCTGTGCTCGCCTTGTCGTACAGAACGCCGCGCTACTTTACTTTCATAACCTGAAATTCCGAAAAGTAATAATCATAATAATAGCAATAGTAATAATAAAAGCAAGAAATAGGGAAATTCCTTTTAAAATGCTTTTCGTTTAGACATCTTTTATTTTTGCTCTTGCCTTCATCATTACCCGATTTCTCTGTCAAATCGTTCTCTCTGTGCATAAATATATTTCAATAAGCGCAATGCAACATTATGCAATGCCGTACAAGGCACCGCGATCATAAAATCACTTCACTTGAAATTGAAAGTTTCAATGAGAGATAGAAGCAGAACGGGAGTGATTTTGAAATGAAAAAGTAAATCCCCTTCGTAAACACATTACATTTACACCTCTTTTGTTAGAGGATTTCCTCTTTCTCGCCATCATCATCAGTTTGGTTAGTTCAGCATCAAGCATCCCTTTCTTATAAAATCGTCCCGAAACGAAAGGAAACAGTTTTTGCTGATATTATTATTACCATTTGCTGTACTACTTCTCTGATACAACTGTTGTTGGGAAACTGAAGAGGGCTTATTACTTAAGACCCCAAAAAACAACAAAAAAGTCCTTTCCTTACTGCTGGTTCTCTGTCGAGTTTTTATTATTTTCACACCACCGACATCATAATCGTCATCGCCGACAAAACCGATGACAAATACAAGATGCTCAAACAGTGACATGATCCGGGATGAGATTCTCTCCACTCTTGGTGTACATTTTGTTAGAGTGCCATGTCATTGTCAACACTTGGACGGTTTTGTCCTTGTTGGTGTTGAAGGAAAAGGATTTTATTATGTGGTGTCATCATGACAATCATCCAGTCTCTTTTTAGGTCTGCCTGCTACCAGTGGAGTAACACAAAACAGTATCGACATTGTCAAGTGAACAGAAGCAATTCGGTAAGCATTCATAACACATAATATGCACATAATATTGTGCTACACCAGTATGGCATGCATCATCAGTATCAAAACTCTGAACATCCGCTTAAAAAGCCAGAGAAACGAACGCATGGAATTAGAGGCATAAAAAGTAAGCCATGGATTGAAAAGTGAGGCCGTAGACAAGACAGACCCCAAGTTAGATGATGTGTAATCTATATGTTTGAAATATACCAGCATCAATTTCTTACAGTCATGATGATCCGTCGTTTTCTACAATTGAGGGATTCTTTAGTATTACGTTCCCATTCGGGCTTACCCAAAGCGCAACCCTTTCCTACTAGGGCATTGTACTGATAAGTTGATAACAACAGGGATGGTGTTAATCATTCAAAACTTGACAACAATAAATCGACGCACATATTAAAATCTGGTGTTTCCTAATCCTACTTTTCACAGACCTTACCATTGAATTCGGCTTTTTCTCCAGAAAACAAACAAACGGTTTTATTTAAATAGACAGAATTGGTAAAAGCTTCATGATCGATTGTTGCATGAAATTACGCAAATACACGTAACTAAAATAGGTCATTTCGTGAAATTAATTTACTTCCTAATCCTATGCTTTGGGACAGTTTAACATGCTGAATTAGTCATGTCGCACAATTTGCTACAACGTTTTCATGTATTTTATAAGTTCGTAATTTATGCTTATTCTGGAAAAAGAACCAGACTAAATGTACCAACCCACTAAAATGTTTACAAGTAGTTACAGAAAGCTTTACGTGAGTATTGTATTTGTTGAAGACACTCTTTAGTTTCTAATGATTATATTCTGATAAAGCAAAGAAATTTTAAAACGCTCAAACATCAGCAAGTTCATAAAAATGTAAAGGGTAATAGAAATAACATGGCTTAAAATAAGTTTTATTTTCTTTCTTTCTCCTCACGTCGTCATCAACAACAACAAGTTCACCACCAAATAGCTCACTTCAGTCTCACTCGAGCACAGTGAGAGGTAGACAACACCAGCATGATGATGTTGAAAACAACGCCTTTTCCTCGCTTTCTCTCTGTTTGACTGTCGCTGCGGGACTACCCCCACCACCTTGTTATTTACTTGACTTGTTCATAATGAGCTTTCTTCTCTTTTCTTCGAAAAGCTCATTCTACAACTTTTTCAAAACCTTTTCACTTTGTTACTTTTTTCTTGTTGGCTTTCTTCTGTGCAAGTCAGCATTCCATTTTCTTACGGCGTAAAAGGAGTAAGCGGCAACGCCATGAAAATCAAGTTCCTGTCTATGGTAACGCAACAACAGCAACTACAACAGAACAACTTTAACAACAAAACAACCAGCGTAGTTTTCTCATTTTCTTATTTTTCTCACTCTCTCTCCTCTTGATCGACTTTCTCGAGTGGGTGAACATGATGAAGCTGATGACAATGACAAGTAAATTGTTTTCAAAAAAGAAAATTAGCTGTTTTTGCAACATTGATGGCATGTTCCAAGTTGAGTGGTGTTGATGGAAAAACTTACATAAGCATAGCGTAAGGCGTATTGTAAGCACGTTTTCTTTTAAATACAAAAGTTAAAAGTAGGATATACGGTTTTCTTTTCTTATTTTCTTTGAATATAAACAAAAACCAGATTTTCTTTGCTAATAATAACTGTATACCTATATGCATGAATACAACATTTTAAGCAGTCGCTGTAGACATTCTAAACTAATGTGCATTTCATCTTCATCTCAAAATCTTGTGCCTAAGAACTAAGCTGTGCTACTTTTATATGAGTTAAAACATGGGGTTATGTTATTCAGCTGGCTTTCTTTTGACGTAGACAACAAAGTAGTGAATAATTTTCACTCTTTTCTCTGCCATTTACCAGACGTATTATCATTGTCGTCTTCATCCAGACATTTTATTTTCCTTCATTTACAAAGGAAAAGCTGTAGAAAAGACGACGAAAGAAGTCCTCTGACCGCAAAAAGGGAATCGAAAACAAGGAAACAGCAAGAGAATGGAAGACGTAATGAGGACAATGGTAAGCATGGCATGAGTAGAGTTCAAAAACGAATACCGTTGATAATGACGACCATGGTAAATAATAGGAAAAAGTAGGGATGGAGAAGCTGCATAGCCCATTCATTCATTTAACACAATGAACTAATAGTTTTGTACACGTACCATTATTTCAGTCTTTTCTACTTTCCCGTCAAAAAGCTAACCTAGCAAGAGAAATGGCGAGGGAAAGAGTATAGGGCAGAACACTACTTCAACTCCCGTAGCGACCCTGGATGAAAATTTTGTGCGCTGATGAAAATAGTAATAATAATGATGATAATAATAATAAATGTATGTAATAATAATGTAGAGCAGAAAAGAAGAAAAGCGCACATCAAATTGTCAGTGAACAAAGACGTGTGTAATGAGCTTCGCACAAAATCAACGCACTATTGTCCCCTAATTCAAAACCATTGTTCTATTTGTCCTGATCCCACTGAGGAAGAGAAAAACAAGTTTTGTTCCTGCTCTCATTCCAAATATACAACTTTTATGGTTGTAAATCCAAGGATTTTTGTTCTCCTTTTGCAGACACTATTCTACGATTCTGTCTACTGGGAGACTCATCATTACCGGATTCAAAACAAAAAAAAAAACCTGTTGAGCACAATATTCTTTTTTTACTGCTTTTCCTTAGTTTTCCAGTAAAATTGTGTTGGAGTAGTCTTGTCTACCTCTCCGCATATAATAGCTATAGTTGTAGTAATCGCAACTGGGCTGTGCTCTACGCTTTGTTGACTTTGTTCTCATTAAATCGTAGCCTTGTCTAGCTTCAGCTTGCTGCTTCATTGAGGTCGTCTATTCATCAAGTTGAATTATCTGAAAAAGAATGAATAGAAGGAAAGAACAAGAAGCACAACAGGAACGAAAACAAGAAGTAAGAGTGCTGTAATCATTGCAAATTCACATTCTAGTAGTCACAGTGGAAAGATTTTCGTTATGCAATAATGTCGCTGATGGCTGTTTGTATATCTATCGGCTGTAGTATAAATGAAGTTGTAACTTTCTAGAAGCAATTTTCAACATACTTTTAAGCTAGACAAACTCCACGAAACAGCAAATCAAAACAACGTAATTGTTCAATCAGACATGGTATACGCATTCGGTAGAAATGCTGTGATGATCCAATTGTCCTTAATGTCTTGTTGTGCCGACAACAAGGTGGTCTTTAGAGCATTTGCAAAATAGGCAATGTTTGATGGTATTTTGCTGTAATGACATGCAATGATAATTTTACAGTTCAACTGCTTTGTGGTACGTTTTCACTACACTTGTCATCACGGTTTTATGAACACTGCCAACTGTGTCATGGCTAGAATGGATAAAAATACTACGCACTTTTCTAGTAAACAAAACGTACCTATATGCCCGTACTAGAAATAACATTCCTGAACCAATATAGGTACCCGGTTAAACTATTTTGGCGAAAGTTATTCTTTCATTCATTCACAATCGTGTATTCTTTTTGTCAAATAACTTTTTGCAAGCCAGTCATCAAAACTACAACCAGCGACAAACTTTCAATCACCTAAGTAATATATTGTCTCAAAATTCCCCATTAATTAGTATATAAATTTTGTCGCTTTCAATGAACAATTGGAAAAGACAACCGCAACGAACAAGAAGGTGTCTTAATGTACACGGAATATCATGAAATTTTACTGCATTCATGTAATGTTGTGTATTGAATGCTCCGGAGTTGTATGTTTTCTAGATTTTACGTCTTTTATCTTACGCTTTCCCTTTTTGTTGCTCTAGAAAACGATGCTGAAAATAAAAACAAGAAGCGGAAAACAGGGATGAAATCGCTTTATCATCACCATTCATTTTACATGAATTTGCATATGTACATTCACATTTGTCACAAAAGCGTTTTACATAATACATTGGCCTTCCGCTGTCATTATTCAGGGAAATTTCAGGAATCTACACAAACAGAAACTGAGAAAGTTTCCAAGTCCTTTTCAATTTGTTTGTGTACCTGTAACAGTAAAAACAACGGCTCAATAATAATTTTAGTTTTCAAGTGGATTTAAAAGGATCCACAACAGGCTGTAGAGTTCTAAACAAATGCCAACAAAAGGTATATGAATTCTGCATGTACGTATATATGTATATAAATTTATAACCTGCTGTTTCAATGAAATCTGTAGAACTTATATAAACTTATAGTTAGTTCCCATCTTCCCGTTTACCTTGTTTTATTTTCTATTTTTTGCTTTCATGTTGTCAGCCAGTTGTTTTGTAAGTTTAAGTAAGTCCGTAAGTAGTAAAACAAGCAAAGTCAGATCAGACAGAAAGATGCCTGCCTTCGTCTGCCACCACATATGCAAGATACAAAGCCTTCCTGCCTTGTTAGACTGTGTAGAAGGCCTAAAAGCAGAAAACCCTTTCTACTTTCTCCTTTTCTGTCGTTCTCGTCGTTTTCTCTCTTCTTTTTCCCTTGTCTCTCTTTCCTCTCTTGTCACTGGAAATTGTTATGTTGCTTGTTGTATTACTACTTTTATATTGCTACCTTTTGTGTGTGTGTGTTCTACTAGGTAGTCCCGCACTCCTTTTTCCTTCGACAACAAATTCTCTTTTTTTTTCTTTTTAAAGCCTACATACATGCATATATGTACACTATTGCTAAACATAAGTATTTATGTACATATACCTTTAATAAATATATAGATACAGAAGAGGGATACACAAACACAGTCATCCCTTTTTATTCTCTTTTCTCTTTTATTTCCAACAACTCAAAGTTACTAATTATTCGGAACGACCCAAAAAAGAAAAACTTTGTGTTTTCCACACAAAAACTTCAAAGGGAAAACTCTCCTCTTTTCTCTTTCTCTCTCTCTCTTGCTCGCACTCCATCCATCCCCATTTCTATTCTCTTTGCTTCGTTTTATTCCATGAAACAAACATTCATGCTTGAGCATGCATCCATGCATATATTCATAATACACTCAGCCAGTCAACCTATCCATTTCTCTCTGCTTTCTTCCTTTCTTTCTATTCTGTTAGAAAAACACACAAAAAATGTGAAGCTTCTATTTCCACTTCTCCTACAACATAACATAATACAAATAAACCGTAAATATATAACATTCTAACTACTTTGTAAATTGTATCAGGCTTTCTTTTAGTCCCGCCTAGGCCCTATCCACACACAAACATACATATTATCATCGTCATCATCATCCTGATCGTCATTCGTCATCATCGTGTGTATAAATACAATGATGTATTATGCATTACACGCTCTTCGGTCTCTCTCCATTTCCTTTTCCACAGTTTTAAATAAAACCTGGCAGTATCTACCCAAAATAACCGAACTAGGATGATGATCATCATCGTCATAATAATAATATAGTATTCACTCGCATCTTTCATACTTGAAAAGTCCCCGCATTCTTAGTTTACTGGCGCTTCTTTCTCTGATATATTCATCTCCGGAGTTTATTTATTTTTTCCATGTTGATACTCAAGCATTATCTTCTACTTCGTCAGCAGCCTCATCATCATCATGATTACAAACATGTACCTGAGAGCTTTGTTAGCTGCGTTTTGGTGCGCCGTTTTTGTTGTCGTTCTTGTTTTTTGTGTCTGTCTTTCTCTCTCTCTCTTTATCATTTCTATCTCATCCTCCAATCTCTGTTTTTCTTTCCTCTGCTACGCGCCCCTCTTCCCTACCCCGGCCGTGACAAATGAGAATAATGATGAGAATCAAAGGAGAAAACAAGAAAACAAATGAAATGCACACAAAAACAACTTTTTTCCTGCCTTTGTGACTTGCAAAGTACCTGCGCCTACTCACAACCGCAACAGTTTTTCTCCTGCATATTATTTATGCATTACATTTGAGACAGTTTACATAAAATTCTTTTTTCCTTCTTAAGACTTGACTTAGGCGCATTATATTGCTAAATACATAGAAAACGGTTAAAAACAAAAGTAAGATGAAAAGGCATTTTATTTACTTGCATAAATACTTTGTTGTTCATTCACTTTCTGAAGAATGACGAATTTTTAAACTTTAGCTTGTAGGGTTAATGCAATAAACTTGTCATGATAATTACTTAGTGTCACTGACACTTTTGAAATTAGGCAATGCACCCTATAGAATCCATAGTCATGAAACAAAATATTTTCGAGATGACATGATGAGAAGGATGTGATGTAGCAAAGGAAATGAGAAGGAGACATGGGTTCACATTTTTTGAATCATTGATTATCCAATATATAAATTTATAGCTAATGGTTATTGTTTGATGTACTTTGCCACTGCCTCATTTCCATAACATCTTTTTATTCTCTTTGTTCAGCGAGGCAGTCAGACCGCCATATCCCTCAAGTCACAAGTGGAAATGGCCTCTCTGGTATTTATTTGCTCGTCTCCCTATTTTATTCACATGTTCCAATTTTATTTCTTTAATCCCTTGATAAATAGCTCGTTTTGTTTGGAGGAAAAAAAGAGCTTTGTAATAAAATGGAAATATGCTCTGGGGATTTTTCTGAAATTCTGCAGACACATAAGGTTTTTCTTGTCAATGCTCTGTCATCGCAGCATAATGTCGTTGCAATAAGCTTACATCAAAATATATTATTCAAAACTGATTAAGGCCAAGATAAAGATAGTGATACGTCATGTGCCGAATATTCTTATGTTGGATGTAGGTTCTATAAATGACACGACACATGGAACAATTGAAGTGGGTGAAGAGGATCATTGACATTAAATGACAATTGCAAATGATGGTAGACAATGATGAATAGAGATAACTTGAAGGCTATTAATGTACAAATTGCATATTACCTAAAAATGACGGCGTTAATAGTACAGATAAATGTTGGCTACGTGTAAACTCTTTGTTCAAGAAATAAAATCATTCCATGGTCATGACAGTAATATATATTTTTTATGATATACATTAAAGTGATATTAAAATTAATTTGTGCACAGAAGAATCATCAGTTTTGTACATTAAATAAATGCCAAGACAAATTAAGACTTTCAACATTCGATGAATTGCTTTGTTTATTGTATGCCATCTGCAAACACGAAGCCAAAAACCTTGATCCTTACCTCTGAATTTTTACAATCTTTAGAAACAAAGAAATCTCTCATTGTGCAATTTGTGCATGCAATTGCAAGCATTTTTACATGCCTTTGGGATTGGTATTGTCGGTCGTTATCGTTATTTTTTGATGAAGTCATTGTCTGCTGTCATGTTTATGAATTCATATTTTACCATAATCTCCTCCCTCAAACGAGTTATCACATTCCTGCCTTTTTAATTTAATTCACCAGAAAAATCTTATTCATTATCATCTCCTTTCTTTTAAACCACAATGGCACTCTTTCACTTTTCTTAAACACACGCATCTTGTTCTAAAAAGGATGAAAGAAAAATACCTAAAATGCTTTTTATGGCTATTCATAATGAACCTTGTTATGTGTACTCGCAAGTAGGTACCAGTGCAACGAAGATGAGATCAGCCTGCTTAATAGTGACACGAAGAATGGCATTTCAAATATGCTTATTTTTGGTTTACTGGCTTTTTAGCTGTTTAAGATGAGTTCGTTCACGTCATCATGCTCATCTCTATCCAGCCATTAGTTTGCCTCTGACAGAATTAAATATTTTATTATTCTTGGGTTCCATTATCAAACTTACCAAAGCAAACTAATGATGATGATGATGCTGAGCTATTTTGCTACCTTGTGAGGACCAGCACAAAGCGGACACTTTTGTTTATACGCTGCGCATTGTTACCCACTGCATTTTAAAAAATAAGCCGACAGTAAAGAATGATAAGAACTCCAGCCACTGAGAGCTACATGGCAATGTCTGTTTTTGCCGTTTTTATGTTCCTTTCGTCATCACCATCACATTGTTGTGGCTTATTGTGTTATTGTATTCCTATTATTGGACCGGTGAGAGCTGAGCCAACATTCTTTTTCATCATCACCCGTTCCTTCAACTTACTTTCAAGTTGATTATTACATTAGGAAGCAGGCATGCATTCTACAAAATGCCAATCTATCTGTATGTCTTATACCCATTCAGCAGAGTGCACTGTACTCCTCCTCTTTTTTGCTTCTCGTTTCATTGAACAAAGCGGATTAAAAAAGGATTGCGATTGTATTGTCGTACTCTACGTAATGCAATAATTTTATTTTTGTTATAGAACTATAACATTACGTATTTTTATGGGTTAGGTAATATGTCAAGTGCGTGTTTTCGATAGTGAAGTAACGTACATACTCCTTTGGGAAAATCATACCTTTAAACATTTTCAGAAAGTAGCAGCATATCCACACTAGTAGTTGTACAGCTTTTAAAGTAAATGTGAAAAAAGGAGAACAACAACAATTTCAAAATTGATCATCGTCATCATTCTCATCATGAGCCCTTTTTTCTTACTACTTTTTATATTTTCTATGCCTATAAAGCAAGTTAGCTAGCCGCTTGCTCCCTTTTAGAAAAAAATATATAAAAACTTTTCTTCTCGCTCTCTCTTTCTTCTTTCGTTTTATTCTTTTACTTTTGCTGGTCGGCCTTTGGTGCTACTAGTTTTGCTTCACAAGCAAAAATGCTTTTGTGTTAAATTTTTTTTAACTTGCTCGTCGGCAGTAGTAATAGCAGCAGCAGAAGTGCCAGTGCCGTCGGTGGTGGTACGTTGTTGTTCCCCAAGGATAAATTTCAACGAGCTCATCAAAAATTCAACATCTCACTCTGTTCTTCTTCTCTTCTTCTTCGGAACAAGTCAATGAAGATGATGGCAGTAGTGCTGGTGGTGCGGAGGCTCGTGTTGATGATGATGCTATGATGGGAATGGGAAGCACGTAGGTGTTTCGAATTGTTGGCATTCCTTTAATACTTTTTTCGCTCCCATCGCATCATCATGATCTATTGCCGATCATTGCTACCAATTTTCTCTCCTTTTTGCCATTATTGGCTTTTGTACGTGGTAAAAAATACGCAGGTTTACAACAACTGCTGCCGGTGCAGCAACTACTCCACTTATTGCTATTACTAAACTACCAGAGGCGGGGAGAGAGAAAATAGAAAAAAATGACGATCATCTTATTATGTTGAATGTACAATAATGAACAACAGCTAGCTCGAGAGCAAGAGAAAAATGAGTACAGCTATTTTAGCTATTTTACAGACGAAGAAGGAACCAAACCCATTTTTTTCTGCTGTCTTTCTTTCTCTCTCACCGTCTTTCTCTGGCTAATGCTGGAAGGTGAATAGTTAAAAAAGACGGAAAATATGTGACTTGACTATCTGAACTGCAGCCATAGTAGTAGCAACGATATTAGTTGTAAAGTAGCCGTGTGTACTTGATATATATATATTTTCTCGATAGTGACGCTGGTGGTAATGATGATGGTGTTACCCAAATATTATAGAGTTCAATGTGGTAATAAATATAGATAGAAAGAAAAGTGTTCAGAGCTCAGAAGACAAGATTATATGACATGACAGAGGAGCACTGAGACAGTGGAATTGATATGGACCATTGCACTAATGGTTGACTAGAAGTAGTTCAGACTATATAAGATCGAATTACGAGCAGAAGAAAAAACGACGGAGAGTTGACATCCTTTTTATTTATAAAATGTGACTGTGACCAGCAGAAGCGGTAACATAAACAAGCAATGATGGTAGTATGTGTGCTGCCGGTGTGTAGAATGCATGGAGGGAGGAAGAAGGAACCCCTTTGAATTCTGATGATGATCATTCACCTTGTAGCCTGTTAAAGAAGCAAGGGAGCATAATAGAAAGAAGTGGAATAGTAGCATAGCTTTTTCAATAATCCAGTTGAAAATCATTGGCACAAGTCATGTGTGCGCGTCAATCAGGATCATCTTTCTTTTTTAAAAGAACTTGAAAGAGACAAGAAGAGGATCATACTCTGGGAGAGTAAAATTCACGAGGTTTAAGTGTACCAAAGTATACGAGAATGCCAGGCACATGGAGTGCAAAAAATTGAGTAAAAGTATCACGTTGAATTAACTTCATTCCATTTTGTCAAACTGTACAATACTGAAAATGAACACTAACCTCGAATGCTGACTCTGTACAAAAATGTTGGCCTGTGTAAAAAAAAGATGCCTGTTTGCTGGATTCAATTGAAGGCAATCTGTCAGCAGCATCAGTAGCTTGCCTTTAGTAGTGTATATAAGAGGATGACTGTAGAGAACAAGAAAACTAGACAAAAGAAAATTGTTTAATAAATCCAATAAATATAAAAGTCATTTTTACGACAAGCTGAACAATACGGATGGCAAGGAAAAGTGCTCTTAATCTAGTTTGAAATACAGATTTGATGAAAAAAGCGGATTTGGTGCGCTGGCATTCTACACGCTAGTTAAGGAGCCGCAATGTCTCATAAACATTTTCCAAATACAGTAGCTCATGCGATTCGTGTGGTAACGTACACAAAATCGGCTTTGTGATGCATTTGTAGAAAAATAATAATAAAGCTTATTTTTTGTCAATGAACGGACGGCCAGACGATGATGAACTGGATTGAAAGAGAAAGGGTAGTAAGTTGGATGAAAAGGGGGAACCAATAAATGGATTAGGTGGTGTGTGTGTCCTCTATTTTTATAGTTTTTAAAGTAATGCGATAAGACATATCATTAGCCATGCACATTCTTGCATCTTCATTACCGCGGCACACAACCAAAACCCCAATAATCATATACAATATATGTTGCTATGTATGAATGATCTATTATGTAGTGCACATATCTTTTCATGAATACACTTTATTATATACAATTCCAGTACCATAATCATTTGGTTTTTTCATGATTTGAGCTTATTCCAGTGATACAAAAAGTACACAATCACAAATTCAACAAAAACCGAAAAATGACAATGATACTCGTTATTTATTTTTATTAGAGAGGACAAGACTAGAACTGTCCGAAAAGAAGGGTTCCCAAACAAAGGGTTAATCTTGGGTACTCCTCTTCATCCCCTCTGTTAAACTTTTTTGCTTGTTGTTATTGTTGTGAGTGGATCAATTATGTAATATGAAAAAGGCATTGAACAGAAAGGGTTGATGCGGACATGGGTAAACTTTGGCAGAAGAGATGGATGGCGAGATAAAAAGTGTTGGATTTTTGCAATTTTAGAAAAGAACTTCACAATGGGTTAACTCTCACTGAAATTAACTCTCTCGTCGAAATCATACCTGTTGCTATTCTAGTCTGGATTTGTCCGTGGACGTGAAAAAACGAAAAAGCAAAAATATAAAGAACCACCATATTGTACCGTTTATAAACGCTGACAACCATGACAAGAAAAGGAAGGCGACGATCCTCGTTTTCTCATAGCTCTCATTGCATGCTTGTCATGCATTAAGTGACTTTCTGACCTGAAGAACCATTTAAGAGGTCATAGAGATGTCTACATGGTTTAGTTGGAGATGTCATGAGTATAACAGGGACTTTGGATTCTTACAGAACTGTACAAAACGGCGTGATACAAAATGACATGCAACTGTTATCTTCGTATTCTTCTCGGCCTGTTCTCTCTCTCTTTCTGTGTTCTTAAAAATTACGAAACGCCAGAACTGTAACAGTGTCTGGCTGTTTTTGTTGTTTGTATGGTATGTTCATGACATGGTTGTGAAATTTCCATATTTCATTAACCACAAGTCATAAGAGCATAAGGCATAAAGAGGGAGACGGAGATAAGAAACTTGACGGAAAGTCGGCTAGCAGATAAGAAGACAAACTTAAGCAACCACAAAGCCATGAAAGGCAGAAGACACGAGTTCTTTTTTTCTTTTTTTAACAGGAAAAAAGGAAGAAAAAAAGTTTCTTTTTATGTGGAAAACATATTTATTGCGTCTTCTAAAAATATTATGTGCCTCATCCCCACCACAAACAACTGCTACAATTTCCACGCTCCGGGTTTTTTACAGCTAGACGCTACCGTTGTCGTGTGAGGGTGCGAAATAAGATAATGGTTTCAATCTTATGATGAGCCAAGCATTACAGACAGTACAACGGAGAGTAGCTTTATCTTCCGTTTTTTAAAAGAAACCCCAAGTAGGGAGGAAAGAAGCGAAAAGGCTGAAAATCACTTTAAAAATCCACAACGACCAACAAATCAGGGATTTTTGTGACAATTTACACTTTTTACACCCTTCCTTGGATTCCTCTCCCCACAGCCAAATTTCTTGCATGTGTGTGTTTGTCATTTTTTGGTAAAAAAAGTGAGATGCAACAAGGCCATATATCACAAAACCATACAGAATGACAATGTTTGTAGGCGGCAACAATATTGCAGTTTTCTCCCTAAATTCCCCTTTTCCTTGTTCTCTTTCTTGTTGTTCTGATTTGACATGAAGAAGAATAAAAGAATGGTTTGTTGTGGTGTTTTGCCACCCGTGAGACCTGACTTTTTCACTGTTTTAGTGACATTTCTCCTTTTTTTAAAGTTGCGTTTTAAGCAATAAAACGTAGAAATGTCTTAAAGCGCTTTTTTATTATTTTCAAATGGATTTTCTTGGTTAAGCCGAGCACATTAAAAGATTTTTATTCTTCAACTCCAAACCCATTCAACCATGCCGTAACTCACTTAACTTTTTTTCTTGGGAAAAAGTACACTGATAATTTTCTATTCCGCCTTCTGCTAATTTGTCTTGACGGCTCACTAATTCGTACCATCTTTGTGTTATTGCTCTATGTTAGGTTTCATATAACAAGAATGCATTTTAAAGGAAACTGCACAAACATTACAAAAAGGTGTCACATCACTATACATGGCCTAGGGAACAAAATATAATTTTGAGTGCAACGGAAAAGTGCACAATCCCAGTCAATACGAAAGACATGAAGAATAACAACACAGCCAAAAATAAAAAGCGTTTAAAATGTAGCAAAACCGGTTGATGACAACAATACCTTCCTGTAACATTGTTACACTTTATTTCTCAAACATTTCATTTGCACCATTTTAGAATTTATCATTTTTACTGGCCCATTTCCCGTGCATATATGCATCTCCGAGAAAATTGTAATGGATTTGATTCTGTCTGTTTGCTCTTGTTGAAATAAGAATCATTCTACTGTACATCCTTCCCAGAACCTGACTTGAGGTTTGGATACTGAAAATGACAATAGGAAAAATAACGCACCGGGAGAAAGGGAAAGGAACCAGACAAACAGAATAAAGGGACCGGAGAGACATGATTATGAACAAATGGAACGAGAGCAAAAAAAATGGAAGAAGATGCAGAAGAAGAACGAGATTTTGACAATAGGCAAAAACTGATCCGTGGGACGTTACTATAGCGGAACAATGCAAAAGGGATGGTGATAGGTGAGATGAAAATTTTCTACAGTCAGTGGAGAGCACTGGCAACAAGAAGGGCAACTTGAGCATTTATCATACATTAGAACGTAATAATAATAACAAAAAACTAAAGGCAACAAAAAAAGCATCTGGATTCCCACAGTTTTATTTTTGAAAACTATATTATCATTACTATTGTTGTGTCGGCCCAATTTATACGTTGGAAATTATAACGAAACGCATCATCATGACCTAAATGTTCAAACCTGGTTACATTCATTGTGATTTTTTATGTACGTTAAGTTCTGATGTTCCTTTACAACAAAAGAAATAATGATTATAAAAATCAGCTCAAGAATCAAGAACCTGTTTTAATTGTAACTTTTAGCGTGAAGAATATGATGATAAAGCATGCTAACTATGCGAATTTAAAAATGAAACACAAAAGTAGATTGTCTTTTCTCTACAGACCTGTTTTCTGACAACTTCTAGAAAATGGTATCCCAAATTGTTTAGGAGTATTCTTTTACAAATGTGTTCACATGTGATGCCATGCCAGCCATGCATCTTAGCTAAATAATTTTCTTGATTGGTTTGAAACGCAGCATGAGACATAAATGCGACCCTTCTTTTGTCTAAATTCTCTGTAAATTTTTTGTCTGTCTCCACTTTTCGAGGTGACTGATGACTTGGACTACTCAAGCAGCCAAGAAGAAAAGACTGGGGCGAATTGATAACATGAAGCACTGCTAGCGTCATACAAGGTTATGTAAGTGGAAGTTTGTCATTTTGAGTAAGCAATAGTCAAATGGTGCAAAACCAACAACTTGAATCCGAGATACATATAACCAAAGTTCAAAAACACAACAGCATCAGTCCAGAGAGGAAATTGAAATCGAACAAGCAGAACCTTCTTAACGTTTCTCAAGCTTTTGGAAAACGAAGAAATGAACTGTCGCGGTTGTTTCCTGGCACCGCTGTCAGTTTCCAGATACTCCAAAGCAAAAGAACAGTGAAAGATGACAATAGGTATTGACATTTACTAATAGATTGTATGTTTACCTTTATTTACCATTTACAATTTACATGTTGAATGACTACAACAGTTCTTATTGGGGTTATGGTAAACGTCAGCTTTGTAAATTAATATACATATAACCATTAGATTGGAAAACAGAAACCAATCATGGAAAAAGACTATTAATGAGCTTATTTGTTCCATGTTAAGAATGTTACAACAAAGTAACAAGCTAGCAAGAACCTGTTTAAATGGAAAAAGTATGGGATATTATCACAATGTAAAAACAAAATTTACAGGATAAAATTTTCAATAATGATCATATCTTAATACAATCAATACATTGATGATCTTCAATCGTAAAAACCTTCTTCTGTCCATGTCCTCACGCTGGAAGAGGTAAAAATAAATTATTTGTTCATTTTATGTTGCATACTTCCGTTTACCGTCGCTCATCCCGGGAACCAAGTAAAATCCCCTATTCCCCTACACTGATGATCTTACCATTTCATGAAGTCCGTTTTATCTACTGCTGAAGTCCGCGACTGGATACTTCGTTCTAAAAAGAACCAATATTTCCATCTTTACGACACCAAAGGAAACTATTGGAGTGATCTTCCCTAGCTGGTTTCGGTGGAATGCTTGTAGTTCTACTCAAGATGAAAAGATGTAATGCAATATTATTTAGTGAAAGAGGAGAAACAGTATAGCTTCATGGAGAAAGCTTATGATATTTTTGAAAGCAATTTATGTATTCTTATGTCAATATGACGTTGCTAATGGTTATAATCCGTTGTGAGCATACAGATGGGAAAAGCCGTTTTTGAAACCTGTTCATGCGTTTTCATAAACATGAGTTTGAGGTGTTTTAGACATTAGAAACATTAATAAAAAATGTGGCTATACCTACTTACAGCTAAAAGTAGATTTTATAATCGGTATAAAGTATAGGTATTTTTATTAAATAAATTTAACTTGAGCAATCCTTTCAGAGAATTGCTTAAAACAAAGAACAAATACTGCCGTCGTAATGATCATCATCATCATCGCGAGTGAGGTTTCAACATAATTTAATAGCACACAATACCACATTATCCATTGTGTTATTTTATCCTCCAATCGATGTTGGATGTAACGTTTAATGTGTTTAATTGCGATTTCTTCTTACTACTTAATACGCAATAAGCTTAATAAAATTTTAGGTGTAATACATTTCGAAGCTGTAGTTTGGTCATTGAGCATTGAGTGTGAACTTTGGAATCAGAAAGAAGCCATAGGGATTTTGGTTTCTGTCTGGTGCGAAGTTGTTTACGGGTAAGCTATAGAACAATATGAATTACCGAAATATAAGAATAGATATGAGTACCTATTGCGTTCTTGAGAAATGAGTTGGAGTTTGTTCTACATTTTGACAGAGCTCAACTGACAGTCGATCAAGGTGGCTGCTGTCAATACGTATTGGAAATTAACTTCGGACTTAATTAAGCGAAGGTTGAGGTGAAACTTGAAAAGGAATTTTACAAAATATTTCATGCGGTAACACATGGTAATATACACTACAAAATCTGCATATTATGATTTTATCTTATTGAATTCTACAGAAAAATGCGAAAGTGTCGTCGTCGGGCTCGACGATCAGCGGCTAAAAAGGCTGCTGCTGCTAAGAACAAAGACCATCCTAACGGAAATGCGAAGCCGGATGTGAACCAAAGGCCATGCACTGTGCAAACCACTAACGATGATGGTCATGTCCGGGTATTGAAAGACCCAAAGGACTCGGACAAGTATTTTGTGCAAATTTTGTTCTCTTTCTTTCTTATTGAAACTATACATAAAATTTTATTCTGAATATGCATACAGATCAAGCAATGCGGGGATGACGAAAGAAGCTACGCCATTGTTGAGGACATCCCCAAAGGCATACGAAATATCTCCCGACATTAAGCTTCACAATGGAGACTGTCCATATGTTAGAATGTGCCATGTTCAAGGGGTTATGCTAACAGACGACGAAATTCAAAAGGATTTGACTTTGAATTACTATCATTCTGTCCGGCGGGAAAACGCACGTTTTTCCAAGCGTAAGACTTTAAGGCAGGCAAAAAGCAAATCCATGAAGGATATGGTTGAAGGGCACATCCGTGATTATTTGAATGGACAACGGGGCATGTTTCAAACTGAGAGGAACGAAGCCTTGGCCGCTTGTGTTTGCCCTGGCGCGCGAATTCCATTGCAAGACGATACGGTAAGCACTTCCACTGAGGCTGCCAAGTCGCCAAAAGCGCCATCATCGTTGAAGCCAATGCAAAACAAAGGTGTGGATTCCACCCCAACCAAGGAAGGCAATGCGGATGAGGATGCACCAAAAGTTGTTAAAATACGGTGCAAGCTATATCTACAACCTAAGCCCAAACCCAAAAATGATGAATGATAAAATCATACCAAGGTCAAGATTTTTCTGCTGTAATTGATTGATTTCTTTATCTTCTTATGATCATATGCGGAAATAACAAGTTTGAACTTTGAATAATATTGGTTTCATAAAAACTTTGCAAATTTAATTATAAGTAAAACTATAAAGACAAATTGGTAATCCATATTGTTTTATGCAAAAATGTCCATTTCATGTAGTTTTTTGTGTAATATGATAATTTTTCATACACTTTAATGTACTTGGAGTGTCAAATTTTGAAATGTTTGTCGTGTTGATACAAAACAAAGCAATGTACATTTTCAATCTTTAATGCAATAAAACTCTTGAAATTGGAAACGTTGGAAAGTTGAAGTAAATGCAAATATTGAACATTTTATTTTTCATTCATTAAGCATGGAAAAATCAAAAGCATACCCATCAACTAAATATTATCAAGAAATTTATAACTTCTCAGAATTTCATGCTCCAATTTTATTGAATGCAAGCTAACTACATCGGATAGTAACACACTATCCTCCTGATATGTCAGGCTCGTTTTGTCCTTTGTTCTTCTAGTGATTGTGATGATTATTCTTGTCGCTTCCATCTAAAGCAAACATTCTTATTTACTTTCTATGTAAATTATCATTTCGAAACTTGATTCCTCCGTAGATTTTAAAGGAATACATAACGGTCAAAGGGCATTTTCTTTGTTTCTAATCTTTTTGGAAAATGTTCCTAAATTGCGAATTTATTATGTACCTAGAACGTTCATTTCCGCAAAAAGTCCAACATACTAATTGATTGTGATGATGATGACCGTTTTGATTCAAACATTGGTTGATTATTTGAATAATCTCTTCGAACTTTGAACTCGGCTTCAGCTCCTTTGTTTCAAAATCGTATTTAAGTGAAATCCGGAATGGCCCGTGTCATTATTCCTTGTCGACTCTTGAGCAGACAACACTCAGGTCGTCCAACTTCCATCGATAAGAGAGTGCTTTTAGCTTTCTCTATCGAATTGGGGTGTCAAAAGGGCTTGAAGCTATCACTAGCAAGATCCCGTTTCGGGTTTTTACGCTATCAAAGTCATCTCTTTCGAAATTCAGAGGTAAGGTTTTTATTTTTATAAATTTCTTATATTTTCAAGTGAATTGGTTGCGTTTGATATAAACCCTAAGCATTTTATTTTTAATTACTTTTTTTACAGATTTCCTACAGCTCAAGTCAGTTGCCGTCTTGAAGTAACACTCCCAAGACCGGGACACTCGTGAAAGCTTCTTAGGAAGTTGCTTGGTGCACTTTTGCGATTACATTAAAGCCATAATGAATCGTAGAGTTGCATTGATTTACCCGCCTGCCCGGCCAACCACACGGTCCTTGACAAGGAAAGGCGTAAAACCTGTTCCAGTAGCACCAGTCACGGTGAAACTATTTGAAGATGATCCGGATGATGAAATGGAATGCGATCTAATTCCTGAATCTGTAGATGAATCATTACCTCAGATCACAGAAAAAGAATCGGTACCTCAAAAATGGGCACCATCAATGCCTACAATTTTGGAGGAAGAATCACTTTCTGAAGATATAGAGCCTGGGCAAGAGAACGACAGGTAAGATTATAACCTTTTTACAAACAAGTTGATTTTGATAAGAAGATCTTGATACCGAAAAGTTCTAATAAATGCTCTATTTTGACTTTAATTTATTGCAGATCTCGTGAGGATCAAGAGACATTAGACAAATTGTTAATGCCTCCTCCACCTGCACCTGGATCACCACCATCATCACCAGTACCAGTCCACGTTGACATCATAGAACCTGCAGAGATAGCTAATCCAGCTTCAATCAATAAATCAGAAGATGTAAAGCGCCATGATGCAGATTGTCCATACGCCGATTGGGCCTATCACCAAAGCTTACTATCGACACTTCCAGAGATTCGTGCTGAGTTGCTCTACCACTTCATGAGCAATAGTAAATCCCACCGCACACGTGAACAGATTTTAGCTCGAGCGCAGCAGAAATGCGATGAAGCGCTAGCCGACGACGCACCGATTGTGAAGTACCTAAAAGCTCAGAAGGAGATGTTTGACGGCTTCAAAATAGCTGAACTACAACGGTGCGTTTGTAAATCGGCTGTAGAGCATCAATCAGAACCGATTGGGCAATCAATAAGTCCAGAAACAGATGAGCAAGTGAATCCAAGAATGGATGAACAAACGGATCCAAGAATGGATGAACAAACGGATCCAAGAATGGATGAACAAACGGATCCAAGAATGGATGAGCAAACGGATCCAATTACGGAAAACGGAACGGAAACGGAAAACTGTCAAGCAGGAATTAGTGAGCTCTGGCATGACATCGACAGCTTTTTGTTGCAAGATATCTATCCATCTAAACCAGTTTCACCTTCACTGGAGCAGATGCTGAAGAACAACAACAATGGAACAATCATTTTTACAAGGGAAAGTGACGGAAAGATAGTTAATAATAATTCTTAATAACTTATTGGTGTGTGAGTAATAAATTGAGTATGAGTAGAGATCAGTTTGTTTTTTATGTGCAGCGGAAATAACTTTTTGTCAGGTGTATGTTAGAATAGAAAAAGTAAATGTATGAAACAACCATTCGAGTAGATATTTTTTATTATAAGTTTCAGTTTAATTGTAAATAAGATAAAACCACACCATCCGCGCACATACAATACTTGAATAAATAAAAGCAATAAATTACTAACTTCAATTATCTATGAACATATTTTGTTTGTAGCAACATAATTTATTTAATTAAAAGCAGTCACTGTGATGCATGCAAATTCTTTGAATTCCACAAAGAAAACTTTGCTTTTGCTTAAAAAATCTATCGACTAGATAAGTGTATTGAATTATTGCAGTTTCCCATTGTCTTAATTACGGACAAATTTGTCATTTTAAATTTTGATAAAATTGGACCATGCGGATAAAATCATAAATAAACTACGTTAGACAATAAAGTCAGTTTTCCACAAACATTCAATACATCTGTAATACATTTTTTCTGATTCTGAAAGAACGTGAAATTGTAAATTTAAAAATTGTAAATTGTTTGTGTTTGAATACTGTATGAAAAAGCTTTTCCTAAACAGCGAAAAATCCCTTCTCTTCAAGCCCATCACCAACTGCGATAATACCATTGAACAGATCTAAACTACACGATCTAACTGCTTTATCAGATACAGAACTATAACTATATTGGAGCAACTATTTTTTGCAAATGCATTGTGCGTATTTATATCTAATTTAATGCAAGTGGGTAAACTGAGGTATGCTTGCTTGTGTTGCATTGCTTTTTGCGTTTGCACTTCAAATGAATACCTGTGCTATATGAAAGCTACTAAATATTTTGTATATCCATTACAAAAACACAATTGTCGTCTTTTAGCTTTTCAGCGATTATATTTCCAAATTCTTCGTAAATTGGTGGGAAGGCCATAATGTTTTTCGGTTTCTTGGCCAGCCAAAACCGACTAAACTCAATAAGAATGACGCAACAGAAATCGTAAAATATCCCGACTAGACCTTGAGCTCTCGTTATAAAATCGACAGCTTTTGCTCCTTCATCCAGACATAGAACGGTGGCATGCCTGTTATAAAAATGAGTTTTTGCGTCGCCTTTTCGAAACAGTTGGAAGGATGTCTCCACAATTTGGATCATTAGAATGGCTAGCGGAAAAGAGTACATGGGATGATTACTGACGCTGAGCACTTGTTTTGCACGTTCTTGGTATGCTCTTGAGAAGTACCTATACAAAAACCAAAAAATGTTCGAAGATACACCTTTCCAGTTTCATTTACACACCTTTCCAATGCGATGTCTTAAATAGGAAATAGTACATGTCTTACAAAATGAAATTCAATCCCAATTCTCCAGACGCCCGAAAATCGGTAGATGGATCATTCCCTTGAAAACCCAAATATTGCCACTGTCTACTCTTCCTTCCGCTCAATTCCTCTGGGTTCATAAAATTTTTCCAAATCTCTAGCAGCTAGCAAGAAAGCAAACTATTAGCAATGGCCAACGCTTGACCTAATTTTTAAGCACATTAATGGTAATACCTTGGTTTCATGAGTACTATTTTCCGAGTCATAACGTATAGCTCGCATAGTTTCCAACTTGGTACACAGGTCATCATATGAGTATATCATTTCTAAGCAGTCAGACAATTTTGGAACGAACCTACAATGCAAAGAGCATAAACCCATTAAACATCAGTATCTTACAATGTGCTCATGCTAATTTAAATGCATAAAATTCGTTAAGCCTTACCCAGTATGGCATTTTATATTGATTCCCTTGGCGTTTGCAATTGCATGAGCAGCAGCATTTACTTCAAGTCTCCGTAAGTTTCTAGTGTCAAAATATCCTATTTCCACTTTTAAGGCAAGGTTTTTCAGTGCTTGAGCTACCACCTCACTGTGTGAGTTTTTCAGGGACGCTTCTGCATATTATTCAAACAACAAAACACGACATGAACATCTCGCCGACCTTTTCCAAGCATTAAGTTTCAATTTGACATACCAACAAGCCGAATACGTCGTGCCCCCGGCAATTCCCCATAAATGATCCTCTGAAGCTGACACAAATGAGTGAGATGACGTAGTAACCACTTTCCAAACCGGTAAGTGTTCACCTTTATCATACTCCATATCCACAAGATCAAGCTCCAAAAGTATGTCAACTTCCAAAAGAGGTTCATTAGATTGCCATGGGCCCAGACAATCACGCCTTTCACACCTATCATCTTTCTCCTCTTCTCAGCGCATGTCTTGAAAGATAAACGCCAACCATTTAACCGACATTTTTACCTACAAATTACTCAAAATTTATTTTTCCTTTAATTAATTACCTGGTCAACTGGCTGGAAGATCAAGGGTTTGCTCACAGTCCTTTCCCCTGACGCAAACATTCGTCTCTTCTTGTCAACTACTCAATTTCATCATAATCCTCTTCCAACCGGAAGTACACATCAGTTTGTCAATCAGTTCAACCGGAAACAATGCCAACTTCTCTCTATAACGACAGGAAACACTGCAGAGCCATAAAAAATACTGCAATCGTCAATTTTTAATCACCATGACAACAAGCCATATACACAAAGTAATTCCACTTTACCCTTTAAAACCTCTGTACTCAATAAAAGTTACAACTCACCCAACAAACAAAAACCGCACCTGGGTAACCTGACGTGTCCCAAAAAGCGCTAGACGCAAATCATCTCTAGAATTTAATCAGCTTTGTTCCCAATCTGCCAATTTAGTTTTTGATTTGATCATTGCACAGCTGTAACTCCACTATTGACTAGGGAGCTCTTTGTCTGGCGCCTTGGGAAACGGGGACAAGCGATACATCTTTTTTGTAAAAAAGCCCATTATCCACTGCCTCGTCTTTCCTTTGTAGCAAAAAAGCCATAAGAAAAGTTGGCCGCACATTCTGCATTTCTCATAAGCCATAATACTGCCAGAACACTGCATTGAGCAGCAACAAAGCCCAAGCCGGATTGTGGTATGTGTCGTGTCGCGCGAACAACCGCGCAGCGTCCTCTACGCTCAGCTGCGGGAAACGCGTCAAGGGTCTCTCTGAGCCGAGCTGTGTGCCAAAACTCAAGTTCGTGCATGCAGGCATGCTGCAGTATTGAAAGCTGCTCGGCAGTGTAGTATTGGTGTCCGGCTGCGGAAAGCAAGTGCATTGTGTCACTTACTCTGTCTTTCGGTATTTTTGTACAACGGAGGTGAAGACTAATCTAGGTGAGATTTTTATTTAATTTGGTTAATTAAGAGATTAAATGTGAGGGGGCAAGTGGGGAAAGGGGAGGTTGTGGGGAAGAGCGATTTTAAGTAAATTTTGGGGTGAAAAAATGTGTATTTTTTGGGGATAAGTTGTGTGAATGGTTTTCAATTTGGTAGTGACTAGTGCTTGTGTGACTTTGAAAAGACTTGGAAACTGATTAATTTTTGGTGTTTTTGTTCTGTGAATTGTAGGTGCATTCCGTAGGTATTTCTAGAGAGCAGGAGAAATGAAGCAAATCGTGGTAAATCAGTCGGTGAAGGTGCCGGAGGGCGTTACAGTGACGTCCAAAAGCCGTCGTGTGATTGTCCGTGGACCCCGAGGTGTCCTACGTCGAGCATTCCGTCATATGGCTATTGACATTAATGTGGTGGATCCCCGCACGGTTAAGGTGGAGAAGTGGTTTGGGAGCAAGAAGGAGATTGCTGCTGTGAGGACCGTCTGCAGTCATATTGAAAATATGATTAAGGGCGTTACTAAGGTAGGTTGCGGTTAAGAAGATTGAGATTCAAGCTAAAATTTTGCATTATTATGATTGTGTATGAAAATTAATTCGGCTTATTTTTGTTTTTGAAATAGGGCTTCCAATACAAGATGAGGAGCGTATACGCTCATTTCCCCATTAACTGTGTGACAACTGAGAAGAACTCTCTTGTTGAGGTTTGTGCTCAACTGTTTGTATTTTAAATGGAAATGATTGAATGTATGACAAGGATTATTAAATATTTATAATTTGTTTTTATGATTTTAGGTAAGAAATTTCCTTGGTGAGAAGTACATCCGTCAAGTGCGCATGTCCAAGGGTGTCACTGTTACTAACAGCACTAAGCAAAAGGATGAGCTGATCATTGAAGGAAATTCTCTTGAGGCAGTATCAAGATCTGGTAAGATGTTATCTCCTTTACTGTTTGAATTTCATTGATTTTTAGGTTGCAAGGCAGTCATGTCAAACTGCAAATAATCACTAATGGTTTTCGTTCCTTTTCTCTTTGCAGCTGCCCTTATTCAGCAAAGTACAACGGTGAAGAATAAGGATATCCGTAAATTCTTGGACGGTTTGTACGTGTCAGAGAAGACAACCGTTGTTGTCGACGCTGAATAAGTTTTTAAGCTCTTTGTAATTTTGGAAAATCGAAAGACCACCACGGGACCAATAAAACAAACTGTCTTGTTATAAAAAAAATCAGTCTACTCTTTGAGAGTCATCATTCATATATTTATTTATCGAAAATTTTTCAGGTAGATCTATAGGATATATTTTTCATCATTAATTTTTTTTTCATATTATAGCGCATATTATTGTATATTAGCAAAAAATTAAACAAATTACAAAGGTGTAACCATTCATAATTACATAAAACGTGAATATACACGTACGCTAAAACCTCCTCCAGATTTCTACTCATCAGTCATTACAGATTATTATTTACTTAAATGTCGGGTCAGCGTGCTCTGAAATCTAGCTTCCCAACAAATTGCTTTTAAATGCTCCTGCTGGATTGGACATTAGATTAGTTATTTCCGCTTAATATTTATAATACCATACACTAACTAAGGCTTCCAAGGAATGGTTAGTTGTTCAGTAAGTGTTTATTTGCTTTCGCATACTTGTCATTTTTCGAAAATGTGTTAATACATTAAATGTCTTGGTGGCGAGGATGCAGAGATGCGATGTATGACTTTAAAAGGAACATTGAAATTCCAAGGGATGCATAATACAATTAAAAAGGTTTCTTGCATAGTTGTTTCATTCATGCGGTTAGTTATTTCAAGCGTATATGTATAGCTAAAAAAGGAAAAAGTCATGCAATAAAAAGGACAAAACGGGAAACAACACAGCACACAAATTTATGGTTACAGTAACAATGTTTGTATACCTTTTAATACAATAACATAATAAATAGTAACAACAACAAAAGTTCAGGTATCTAAATTAATCCACACATCAGAGTTAAAATGTGTATATGCGACTGCGAGAAAACTGATTTTGGAACTAAAATCTCTACAAATTATTCTCCGCATTACATTTTACAAAAGGGAGGAGCTACACCAATCAAACATCTACCATCATGATCATTAGGAAGTTGCTGTGAATCGGTTTGAAATTCTTTAAATGCATCATACTTTTTACAGCGTTTTTGATGTTGATGTTGAAATGATGTGCTCCGTGCTGTGAATCCTAAAAAATATTTATTTGCATGTGTTGCAATAAATGCTTCTACGGTTTATATTATGCATCTTAAAAATAAATCTGCTTATTAAGCCACAAAGTTCACGATGTTCTGGTAGTAGTAATGATATAATTTTAGTTAAATACTTTTTTTGCACAATAAGTTGTGTATTTTTTAGATAGTAGAGAAGACACGTTCTCCTAGACTATATTCGATTTTAACACTTTAAGCTTATTTCTTACATTTTGTCTTGTCAGCCAAATATTTTTTAACATTCGGCTGGAAACTTTTTTTCAAAAAACCATCTTTCTTTACCTAAAATATTAGCGTGTAGCAGGCTTTTCACTACCTGGTTTTAGAGCGAGAGGGGCATTAAGGCTGAACGCTGAATATTATGGAATTTTACTTTTAAGTCACTTTGATTTTATCAATTGCTTGCGAGTCAAAATTCTGGACCCTTCAAAAAATAAAAATGACAAAACTGGTACAACGAAGTATTTTTCTAAAAACCTTTTATGCTTGTTGTTGTGTAAGCGCCGGAATAATACGACTGTGGAACGGAATACGATATTAACGAATAGATTAACAAGCAACTCCCAATCAGTTTATCCTATAAAATGCAAGCTGGAACCACAAACTTGTTAAAATAAGCATGTTAACGAATCTGCAAGGGAAACTGTTTCGTCGAAAACTAAAACTAAAATAAACCACTTTTGTTCGTATTAGTATTGGGGGAGCCGGCGGTGGAGTGAGGTCTGGGGAAGAGTATTTTTATGACAATGACATGGGAGTGTCCGTTGGTTGCGTAGTTTGCGGGTTTTGCTGCTGATGATGGGAAACAACGTGAGGCAACGACTCCGAAGACGATGACACGGACGACTCTGATGAAGAAAACGCTGCATTCTGTTGACCAGTTTCAGAAACGCGATGACCTCCATTCATGCCATTTGTGGAATCTGCTGCTGCCGATGCGGCTGCACCAAATTGGAAATTGACCGAAGACGTATCCATCACAGCAGACAACGGAGAGATACTAGGATCAGTATCCTCGTAGTCCAACGTACGTTTCATCGATACGCGTGGAGGGTTATCTCCTGGTAAAGGAAGTGGTACTGTGTGCAAGGCTCGGTAAATTGGCTCGTACTCGCGCAACTGTGCCATGAACCCTTCATTAGGATTGCAGCAAAAGCGTTTACTCTGAACGAACGAAAATGCATCTTTCAGGGTTACTCCATGCCTACAAAAAGTAAACCAAACATGATTTAAGGGTATAAATGTAGTTTAAATAATTAAGTTGAGAAAGTAGCATGAAATAGTACTTTGACATTATGTATGCAATGACTAGAGCAGCTGAACGAGAAATTCCAGCGTTCCCATGCACTAAAGCCTTGCCACCATTCGACAAGCATTCGTCTAGGAATCTATTCACCGTCTTGAAATGCGGAATAATGTTTTCCGTTGAACTATCTAAAAAAATAAAAATGAAACGCCCAATCATTTAGCAATGCACAAAAAGCAGCCCTTAATGATGATGTAGAAAAGCTATTCGAACTTGAAAAACACTTTACCTGCAATTTCGACAACTAGGTATTTAAAATGATCCGGGTGATTGGGTCGTATGAGATTCTTTTCAAGATTTTGTCTAACACACACAATGTGCGTTAAACCTGCAGCCTTCATCTCATCTAATTTGGCTCGGGTTGCTGATGCGTAAGGTCCTGCATGCAAAATTACCAAAATTGATAAAAAACCGAAATGACACGATGTTCGCGTGCATGGCACGCGAATGTAAATTTACTGCAAATTGTAAGTTACCTAGGAAGAGACCAGGTATAATTTCTTGCATTGTTCGTCTCATCGTGTATTGCCATTCTAAATTGCCCTCAGAGGGCAGTCTTGGGTACTCTGGTTCAACGTAGCGCTCCTTCATAAGAACCTTTCGCTCCGGACTTCTCAAGTTACTGTGCTGGAGTACTCCACGAGCGCAAGCGTCTCCCATTGAAGCGCCCACTGGCAGGTCCTCCATCTCCTCCTCACCAAGGTTGTGGTCACCATCGTCCATAATCTCGTGCATGCCGTCGTGTACGGCTACTCTTTCAAAACTCATATCACACTTATTCTTGTCTTTATAGCTGCCTGGAAATAAAGACAAGTTCATATAAATTGCATTACTCATTAACAGCTAAATAGTTATGCATTACTTTTGTATTTTTTCATACTTATAAACTCAAGCTAATCCTTAGAAACGTTTATGGGGTCGCTGTGACGAAGTATGATTATTGCTATTATAATACTATGATGGGTAACTGAGCAAAATTCGACTTGAATGTTACAAGCTACAAAACCTTGTCACTTTCACTGTCACGTTTACTTTTTAAAAAGGCTATTCTACAGCTAGTTTAAATAATTTTACGTTGTTCAGTGCGCTTTAAAAAAGTGTTATAACTTTAACTAAAAATGCTTTGTTTTATAAAATGCCTCTATAATGAAATCAGTACAGTTAGCACCATCACGCTTGCCAAAGAACAAGTCAAAAATTAAAAAAGAAACGGTCTGGTTTAAAAGTATCGTTAAGAGATTTGTACCACTTTGTATTGAAAATTGCAAATTGGACTAATATGAGCTATATAACTATTTCATGTCTTTTTATTATTCATGCCTTTGTATATTGATTGAGAGTCCGCGCATTAATTTATATTCTAAAAAGACCGCTTTGCCAGCAAAACTATCTTTTCATTATCTATAAAATAATTATTGCAATACAGTTTTATGCTAAATTATTGTCGTCTTTTTTATGTCTAACTTTATGTCAACCAGAAAGTGTGGCTTAGTTTTCTTAGTTTAACTTTCACAAAGGCTCTTTCCAAATAAAACAACTAGTCCATCATCACAAAGTCATTCTTTTGTAGAAATAGAAACAGCACATTCTTCACTTCTGCTATATAAAATACATAGACTGACCATTTATTTTGCTCATTTGCAAAACTACTACTCTACAAATTTGCAAAAAGGGAACTTGTTTTAACGCTTAAAATATTATTACAAGCTTGCCACTTATGCTTGCCCCTACATATAGCCGTGATGTATCTTTTGTATGCGTCTACATGTATTTTTAAATCTGTCGACAACTTATTGGGAACGACAGGTTCTATTGGTATATCCACTACAGCCGTTTCTTTCCTTTTTTTACGTTGCTTCGGTTGGAGGAACGGATTTTTTCATAGAGGAGTCATCATCCAAACAAATAGAATTAGAATTGATGCACAATATGGTAATCTCTATGTCTAGTGTTTTAATATTTCCTTCTTTTTTGCAAAAAAATACTACTGGGTTTGCAACCATAAAACAGGCAGTCTGTCAATCATAATCTGAGAAATGGTAAAAATGATTTTGTTAAAGAAGTAACTATACAGCTATGCTTTTACCTTCATGTGTGGGCAGCTTGAAATAATATAATGCTTTTGGCTTGTTACTCTAATGCATGTAAAAATGAAATGCAGACAACATTATAATCAAGCTTGCGATGATATTGAAAAAAACCCAATTTCCATCCCCTGTACTGGCATGTGTTATAAAAAGCATTTGAGTATCATCTCATGAATGAGAAGAACTTTGCTTTCTGACTCAAATTGGACGTTAATACTTTTGTAGAAAGGACGGGACAGGATTTTAAGCACATTTTCAAATACCCTGGCAACGTTCAGCTTTTTAGATGAAAAGCATGTGTGGGTAGTTTGGCAAGAGAGGGTAGGAAAATGTGTGCGGGCTCTACTAACTTTTAAAGGATGGTTGAGAAGGGTAATTTTTAACAAAAGGGAAGATGCACTTGCACTTGAAATGCATTTCTCGTTTTTGGTGATGCCATTTACTACTTACTTAAAAAGCATGATGTATAAATGCTATAATTTAAATGAAGAATTGACCACATGGGTGAAATTTAAATCCTTTCACCACTAATCTAAATCCCTTCATGTTCAGTGGTTTTAAAATGTCTAAAACTACTAATTAATATGTCTATTAGTAAAACTGAAAAGCGCTATGAATGAACAATGAAGAAAACCATCGATCACTATCTATGGCCAAGTTTCATTGCTGTGGGGCATCCTAAGACAGACCCGGCACAGGTGTTTATCTGCTTTGAGAATAACAAGCAGACTCTGAAATCTTCTTGCCTGCAAAAAATTAGCCTTTTAAAATTTTGGTTTAAGTTTAAAATGGCAGGATATACTCCAGCGTCTCCGGAAAGAACTCCGTATCAACCGCGGATGGACAGAAGTCAGCAACCGGATGACCCGGATGATGAAGATATTCTTACCAGTGTAAGTCACCTTTGACTGACACACGTGGGCTCTGGTTCACCCAAAATTTTCATTGCTTCATTATCATTATCGCATTGTCATTATTTGCAGAAATGTCCTCCTGGAGTACCGAACGCCTCAATTCGAACATTTATTTTTAAAAATCAGGGTCACACGTTGGGAAACATGCTGAGAGACCAGTTACTTAGATAGTAAGATTCAGAATTTACTTTGAACGTACAAAATGCTGTCAATGTCAAAGGCTAATGCATGTGCTTTTAATTGTTACAGTCCACAGGTGCAGTTTTGTGGATACTCCATTCCGCATCCGGGTGAAAATGAGATGCACCTGCGGGTCCAAACCACGGTAAGCTCTGGAGTGCCAGCATCAGACATGCTGAAAAAAGCGTTGGAAGACGTGGTGGAAATGTGCGAGGACATTGAAGGAAAGTTTAAGCAGGAATTGGAAAAGAAGGAGTATGCCACTACTTAATTAGATGTGTTAAGTGATCTGCTGTGTACCATACTATATTAAATAAAACGGAAATAAACGATTTTGTACCTTGAATTTCATACACATACATGCACAGTTATTTTGAACAATTTTTTTATTTAACTGAAATTACATTTTTTCATACATGAAGACTCTCAAGAACCTTTAGCAGCACACTAGTGCAATTTTCCACTTCTATTGCTCATCGTAGACTACTCCATTGAACTATAGTACTATTTTACATTAAGGAATTTTGCATATTGACTTGGATTTTAAAGATGATGACTGTGGTTTAAACATCGTTTTCGTAATCCTTGGGATTCTTCCTCATCAAGCGTTCGTGCTCCGCTTCAGTGGTGCTGAAGATGATGTAGGAGACAATGAATGCTGCAATTATAGAAACAAAATTTATTTGTTAATTTTGGGTTATCTTCAGATGTCAGATATACAGTATACTACTATTCAGTTAATGATAAGCTTTGGGATTAAATTAAATTAATTTAAAACAAACTTACGTGGAGCCACCCTGAATATATTTTCACTGATTCTTCTAAAAGTGTTGGGAACTCCCTTGGAAATCACCCCAGCAAAGGCCCTCTGCTCAAAGGGGGAAAGATGGTACATTATAATCCCCCTTATCTTTGCCAACCCACCGAAACCGTGACCCATTTTGGCCAATTAATTGAGTTTGGATTTTTTCAAAAAATCAGTTTCAATCAAGCTCTCGGCTTAAACAACACCTGACTTGAACGGCAATGCGAATGTGAAATGGATGCTCGTAATGTTACCGTATGATCATGTTGAAGGGGTATAAGAAAATGTGTATTAAAAGTATAGTATAGTACACCTATAAGCACATATCATATACTAAGAAGTAACCGTGGCAAGCCAGATAATAGGTGGCACTGACTGATGTCCACAAATCTTCAATGCAATGCAACTATGAAGTTATGCAGAAAAATGCCGGAAATCAAGATAAACATTTTTAGCCGATGAGCGTAACAATATCGAGATTTTTATTGTTTTCAATCGAATTAGTTTTATTACTTAGGTATAATAATACGTACCTACTACATACACATTATCTCACGAGGTATTCATTTTATTGTCAGATAAATAGACCAGACGTTTATAGTCATCAGACGATTGTTTAGTTCATGTATTTTCATCAACTACACTTTAGAAAAATGATTTAACTATGCGATATTGTAGAACTATAACTATTTAATTTCATAGAAAAATTTCTTATCGCCAAATGTAAGTAGGACTATGAGCCAGCGAGGATCATCCTTATGATTACAGGATCGAATACTTCCAGATAATTTTTCTCCTAATAAAAAAGTAAAAAAGGAACACGGATTAGCAAAATAATGCAGATGGAGAAGAACAATGTTAATCCTAAGGCAATAATAATTCGTTTAGATACCTTTTGCCACTTTGATAGGATTAGGAAAGAAGAACACGGTTTGTTTCCAGTGCGTTGGAGTATTCCACGGTGAGGTGGAGAGAGTAATGGTTCTTTTAGGCCCAGTGAAGTCGACGGAGAAATATCCGGCGACAGCACAAAATTCGGTGTCAGCGTTGAATTCAAATTCAAACTCTGCGTCAATGTATACGTCTGATACATTGCAGGTGCGAAGATCCAACAGTTTTACTGGTACTCGGTTACCAATAATGTCGTCTGACTTTACTAGATCAATGAGAGGTTCCTTAACTGCGCGTTGTTTCATGGCCGGCATTTTAAATCCATAAACTTGGTTCCAACATTCTACTCTGTGTCTATAGATACCTGTTATTAAACAAACATAAAATAAGCTTTGGAATGGATTCTAATGATGAAAAATTGTCACCAAAAATGGGATTCTTTATGCAATTTTTATAAATTATGTACCTGATGGACCAATAGGAGCTAATTCAATAGTGCAGCTATCTGGCATCAAAATACCGTCTGGTTTCAGATACTTCTTTCTCGCTCTGATAAAGCTTTCAGTCATTCCTTCAAAAAATAGGAAGTAGCCCATAAACTCACTTACAAGTACATCCACTTGACCCTCTCTTTCTAAATCGCTGGTATCATCATTATCCAAGTCCTTATGATGAAATCTGATCACCTTGTCAAAATTGTTTTCACTGTTTGCAATCAAATTATAAAAGTTAGATGTCATACTTTTCAACATTCTAATAAGGTAAAGTATTTGAAAGGTAAAAAACTTACAAACTGTTTGACATGGCGTCAAAAATTATATTTGATTTGTCAATGGCATGGACGATTTTGGCACCCTGTTGTGCACAAAACATGGACAATATTCCACTTCCACAGCCAAGATCCATTACAACCTTCCCTTTTATATCTTCAGCACGATCGATGATTGCGTCACGGTAGGCCTCTGTTCTTGAATGATCCTGTTGTCAAATATATAAAGTTCCAATATAACCAGTCTACGGCAAACCATCATTATTACTGCTCGCTGCTGAGCGTTTAGCTTTCACTTACAAATATCATGTCGTGATGAATGCTCAGTTCATCATAGGATTCAAAGTACAATTTGTTATGATTGATGGAGTCATCTTCTACCACACTACATGTTCTAGGGGACCACTTCTTCCCCGAGCGCTTACTGGGTGATACATTGGAATTATGAGAGAAAGGAGATTGTTTGGCCCTATCTTCATCCATATTGCCGGCAACAATCCTCTGAAACACTGCAGTCATTCGCTCTTTATCTAGCTGCAGTCGTTCAATTTCTGAAACCAGGTCATTCAGAACAATTCCCCCATTTCCTTCTTCTAATGGCTTATCCTCCGTAGCAAAGAAATCTAAATAACAATTTAAGTAACCAAATACAAGTTGTTATTGCAAATTCATGGTGTCTGTTCTACTTCAGTTTTTTTTTCGTATTGTAGCAATTTTAATTGTATCTACCAGGCTCTACTCCTTGAAAAATATGCATTTTCAAGTAGTCTAAATTGGAGATATTTGATTTACTATTCCAAAGTCTTATTACACATAAACTATTTTAAAAGTTTAAGCGTACTCAAAAGCTTTGGGTATATGGAATACCGTATTGTTATAAAGAATAGTTTTTAAATCCTATTCTTATCGCGTAATTTTCCCCTTACCTAAGGTTAAGAAGTAATCAACGGGAAGTTGTGAGTCTGTTGATTCTTCGGACGGAGGCAGCAAGTACTTATCGGCTGACCACGGAAGGTCACCAGGACAAGAATTAGGCAACGACCATAACCCAGCTAACGTTTTCTCTACTGTACCAAGTGATTTCAACTCCCTGGCCCATCGTACAAACTGAACAAAGCCTGGGAAGTCCAGTTTAAACGTTGTTCTGAGTATAGCAAATGACAAATCATGGAATGATTCAACATGAGTCTTCATCAAATCCGCTGCCTCATATCCCTTAGTGGTATGGTTACAAATGAAGCACTCACAAGTAATGCTTTCCCCATCCTCTGCAGCAATTAAAACACGGAATATTAAAGCCGGTGATTCAACTGCTGAAAAATAAAATTCCATAAAAAACAAGCCAAATCAACTTACCTAATTTCCACGTGTCACCAGCATTTCCTGCGGTGCCACATCCCGCATTCTGGCCACTGGCACACTCATCATCGTCATCGTCCTCCCCGCTGCTACTCTCTTCATCTTCCGAACATATCAGACCTTGGCCCTTCCTTCCACCATCCCTAGCCACTTTCGAATTTCCCAAAGAATTCCCACATTCCGCATGACCATTAGCTAGCAAATTCAAAAGCACAATTAATTACACCATCTTCCTTCCAATTTCACCGCAGCCGGCGGCGTAATCTCAAAACTGTGTCATTAAGAAAATCAAATCCGCTATTTCTCAAAAACTTACCAATTACTGCTGTTGCTACTGCATTATTTATGCCCCTTGGCACTTCAGGCACTTGATCACTTGTCGTGTCAGTCTCAACGTCAGGACAATCGTCTAAGTCATCTTCAGCCGGAAATTGTATAGATTGTTTCACCCCAATGTCCATTAGATTTTACTGCAGTTGTCCGAGGGCCCAGAGGAATAGTTGTGGCCTGTCCTGGCGTGCTGGCACGATTGGCAAGCACGCTGGACCACACACACGGACAACCGCATGCAATTCCCCAATCTCCACTTTTCCAATCCATTTCCTCACTCTGTTAGCTTTTTGAACTGAACCCGATTCCCGGAGACTCCAAAGAGCATAGAGTGGCTACTCCTCTGCCTTTCAACATATTAATGGGGCATTCAGTCACAACAATTTGCAATGATTGAACTATTCACAATGACCAAATCCCATAAAAGATGACTAGATGACTAATTCTAAAGCCAAACACATGACGTCGTCGACCAAAGAAAGGAGAAACCGTCGTCAGCACCAAATACCAAAACAGCAGATCAAAAGCTCTGCTGTGTATCTTGACGTTGTTATGGTCTCACCTTTTCAAGTGATTCCTGATGTAGGCTGCTGTGTGACCGTGACTGATCATCATCGTCAGCATTAGTCATCATCTGATTGTCTTGGCGAATTGTTATCCCGTCCAACTATTATTAACTGATTACAATAAAGATATTTTTGTGTAGTAAAAGTTGAGCAGGTGAGTAAAGGGTTATGGATGGCTTATTGTGACAATGTCAGCTGAATAAACAGACAGCTTTATAAATTGGAGTTTAGATACATAATTGTTATATAATTTTTTGGGGACTTTCTTACTAGTTTTTTAGGTGGTAACAATGGATTGGCTATTTGGGCGTCGTATGACACCGGAGGAAATGCTCCGGAAGAATAAGCGGGCGTTGGATAAAGCCGTTAGGGACCTGGACCGTGAGCGTTTGCGGATGGAGCAGCAAGAAAAGAAAATTATTGCTGATATCAAAAAGATGGCCAAGGAGGGTCAAATGGTAAGTTAGAGTGGGGTAATATAAGCAGTTATAGGTTTTCTTGTAGTTTTAGTAAGCTATTTGGACGTAGTTTTAATCATTGTTGTGTTGTGATGTCACAGGACGCTGTTAAAATCATGGCTAAGGATTTAGTACGTACCAGGGCTCACATTAAAAAGTTTATGCTGATGAGGGCTAATATCCAGGCTGTTTCCATGAAGGTGCAAACTCTTCGTTCTCAGAATGCTATGGCTGAGGCGATGCGAGGTGTCACTCGGGCCATGCAAAACATGAATAGGTATGCAGATAATTTAGATGGGATTTAAGTGGTTGATTTGATATTTTTGGTAAAAAATGATTTGTAAAAATGCATATGTAATTTCTGATTGCAGGCAACTCAAACTCCCTCAAATCCAGAAAATTTTACAAGAGTTTGAAAAGCAGTCCGAAATTATGGACATGAAGGAAGAAATGATGAATGATGCTATGGATGACGCATTGGGAGATGAAGATGATGAAGAGCAAAGGTAAATATTTTATAGTATTTGATAACAAAAAGAACAATAGAGTTGAGCTCATTCAGTTGGTTAATGCTCGTTTCTTTATTTTACAAATGAAGTGATGCCGTTGTCACCCAAATTCTGGATGAACTGGGTCTGCAACTTAAGGACCAACTCTCCGGCTTACCCTCAGCATCCGGGAACCTTGCAAATCCGGCACAACGAGAGCCTGTTGCTGCAGCTGTAGGAGATTCGGACGCAGACCTTCAAGCAAGACTGGATAACTTACGGAGAGAATAAATCGCTCGCATTAGGATACAAAGTTTAATATTATCTAGAGGAATACATCAAAGTCTGCTCTTTCTACTTCACTACGGTGTCTATGTCTATTAAAATGAAATCAAGCCTATTATCGTAAATAATGGGTATTTATTGTATACAGTAATTATTGTATAATTTTAAGTATTAGAAATTAAAACATAGTTTTAAAAATTCCTTTTAAGAATATGTATGTTTGTTTATTCTGCATATTCATTTTATAGTGGTATGTACAGAGTGAATATTTCCTTTGGTACGAAAGCCAGAACATTTTAGGAAAGTCCCATTTAAGGTTAATCGTACTATTATAAGCCTGTCAACATACTATTTATGTTGTTACGCATGTATGAATTTGTAACAAAGAATTATACAATGTAAAATATACTGTATTCCAACTTCGCTACTGTAACTTCATTTTTACCAAGGAATATTTTATTGTGGAAAACGTATAAATAAAAACTTGTGCGTAAAACCCAGCATTGTATTTGTACAGCCATAAACCTTTTGGATGGTTTTATTCTTGTAACAGAATACTTAAACAAGTAAAGTAGGAAATATCAGGAAATTTCCAGGTGCTTACCATTAAAGGTATTTTTTCAACTCAAGAAAACTAAAGAAAAGAAACATGCTATACCAATCCTAAGAAACTTTTCTTGTAAATCCATTATGAACTCTTTCGTACGTGCAATGTGAGCAAGCCGTACTCAGGACCTATTTTTTAGGCTTTTTCCGAGAAACAAAGGCAAATGATATTGTTTGTACATCACGTATGCTTATATATTGACCGTTTCATAAACCCTTAAAGGCCTCCAGGTAAAAATGAAGGTACTTAGGGTCTACTGCGCAGTGATTACTAGAATGTGGCATGTGCATACGTGTTTTCAAGTTCGACTGCTATGGTTTTTTTATTCTCGGAAGCCAACTTCAGTTCGATTACGAAATATTGATAAAGTTTTTTAGATTTTTAATTATTTGATTTTCAATTACAAATAGTAATTTTTTACTAATTTACAATACATAACCTCGTGTATACTGTACGAATGGATAAATTTTTAGTCATTCTAGTTTCAATTCTCACATTGGCAACTCAGGTATTCTACAGTGCAAGACAGTAATTCAAATCATACAGTTAAACTGGCATTATGAATTAATCATTGCACTGTTATATTTATTTTGCATAGCTTGCTCAAGTGAAAGGCCACGGAAGGTTGATGAATCCTCCTGCACGAAACTCCATGTGGCGAGTAGGTTTCCCTTGTCCAGTTAACTACAATGACAACGAGCTGTTCTGTGGAGGCTTTGTAGGTAAGCGTTCCTTTTTGCAATGTCAGGAACAGCTACTCCATCATGCTGCATTGCTGCATACTTTACCTCAGGTTGCACAGGTGCAAAGAATTTGAGCATGACTTTTTAACGGTTATTAGCTCATCAAATCACCAACGATGGAAAATGTGGGCTGTGCGGGGACAACTACAATGAAAATTCGCCAAGACCTCATGAAACCGGAGGAAAGTACGGAGTGGCTCTATCTACTCGACGATACTACAGTGGCCAGCAAATTACGGTTGTGGTCGAGCTTACCTCAAACCACAAGGGCTACTTTATGTTTCGAATTTGCAGCATTTACTACTTCCAGAGGGAATGCTATGGTCAAGATTTATTGAATAGGTGCTAATAAAGTTCAGCTATTTATTGCGTTCCAACTTTTTCCAGAATAAGTTTTTACATGAAACATTTTACTTTCTGCAGAAACGTTCTTCCAATTGTATATCCAAATGGTACACTGGCCAGGAAATACATGATCGAAACTACGGAGAAAAAGGCAACAATCGAGCTAAAAGTTCTTCTTCCACCTGGTTTTAATTGTACACGGTGTGCTTTCCAATGGACATACACGACTGGTAAATCATATCTCTTTGTGACCACTGACCACTATTTTGTTGCAAGTTAACCCATAATATTGCATATTTACAGGGAATAGTTGGGGAACGTGTGAGGATGGCACCCAAGCCATGGGTTGCGGAAAGCAAGAAACATTTGTAAATTGTGCTGACGTCTCCATTATTCCCATGCCTTACAATTACAATCCCAGGCTGCGAGGAAACTATCTAGACCCTCGTCTCACCTCCTCCCCCAGAGCTAATCAATACAGAATGTACTACCGGGACATGACCAAAACTGGAGCTCCAATGACTGCTCTAGCAGTTCGACATCAGCGTTGTGTATCCAGGCATACGACAAATAATACTGAAGAAAGTGCAGCAGACAAGAATTGTCAAATAACTTGTTGCTCATATCCCCCTGAATGTCCCGAAGATAAGTGCAAATGTGTCAAGGACGTGCGTGCTCGAAAATGGTTTTATGACAGTCAACCCATGGCAGACCAATGGTGTTTGGACCAATGTAACGTTTATCCTGTTAGGGATTGCGATGATCGTAAATGTGAGGTCATATTCACCAGAACAACTTGACGATGATGCAAATCAATTTTTAGCAAATTGCATCCAATTTACCTTAAATCCACAACAAAAGTCTATAGCTTTTTATATTTGACCTTTTGTTTATTTGTAGTTTTATTGAATTACAAAACACGACATCAAAACTCATTTTTGTTGCGTAATTTAGATTTTTACAGGCTATACCAATCTAATTAAAAATCCCAAACCCAAATGTATTTAATTATGCAATCTCTATGCTTATCTTTGTATTATTTGTTGTATGTTTTAATTTAATAAGTAAATACGGCATGCATGAGTGCTTGCAAGACAACAAAATGCAGATGCAATTAATATATGCATTACTTAATTAATGAGCGCACCTTTTATCATACCATACTGCTTGCACACAGACTTTTTTAAATATAACTTTGATTGGATCCACAAAGCAAATTTATTTTTCTGAGCATACTATATAATATGCATAAGGCATGTCTCACTATTTCAAAGACTTCATTTTTCATTTCAAAGATTCATTATTTTTTCATATTCAAAGACTCATTATTTATTATTTCAAAATATCAGGTTAAAATTGATATGCAAACAAGACAGTTATATCGACTTTTTAGCATTTAAAATTTTAGTATTTAAAAAAACTCCAGCGAAGAGCTAATGTTCCTGAATATCTTCTCAAGCCTGAAATAGCAACAATATTATGTCCGAAAAAGTTCTGGTTATTTAAATTCTGGACAAAACAAATGAATAACTGCTCCTCGCTAACTCTGCCTTATATACGATTTTTAAAATTCTGATGGGGCAATGGTTTTATGCCAATCGACTATATTATTCACCATTGTTTTCAAATTCTAAGAATTACAACGCAAAAATAAATCAAACAGCATGCGCAAGATTCTCCGTTAAACTACAATTAGGGCATTGTTTGTGACATGCGTGCGAGTGTATGTAACATGCTAGTACAAAACAAGATACCTGTCAGCATGCAAGCACATATCAAAGCAGTTGCGAACCGCTTAGTGCCAGTCTAACATCTGAAAAATTACAGTTAACAAGATAACTTTCCAAATAAAATAACTGTCTGGTACAAAAAATTGGCTGAGATAACTGTCAATTGGGTCCGTATCTCATATAATATTTACCATCTTATAACAGAAAGGAAAGTATGATTTGGATTTTGGAAATCGGAGCTTCAAAATCGCCTATCAAACATTCTTGAATCAACAAATCAGTTTTTTAATGCTAAATCTCCGTATTTGAATGTACAAATGAAATTCATCAAACATTTTTTGCACCAGGACTCACACAAATGCTTTATTACTTACTACCAGTAGATATGACAAATGCATGTCCTATAAAACCGGATCAGTTTTGCTCCTTTGGGGTTTTATTCTATTTTTGTGAATATGATTCGATAAGGAAAGTAAGGCGCATCAGTAATTACTACTAAACATGATGTAACGAATAGCATTTAAAAATAAACGTGGATGATTATTGCTGATTTTCAGTCTTTTGAATTACTTCTATAGCTCTTTGTTTGTGCTCGTAGCCTTAAAGTTATGTCCATTGAAGTAAATCCACTTGCTGACCTCATGCTGGTGTCAGGTCACCAAACAAATCTTAGTAATTACGGCTAAAGAAACTTTTTCAGTACTTTCAGAACTACTTGGTTCTCAATAGGTACAACCGAATTTGCATTGTGATTCTACATTTTATTCGTATTCGTTTGTTCAACAATAAAGATTACAATTTAGCCGTAAGAATAATGAAACATGTCTTGTACGCAAAATACAAGTAGGTATTGGGTTCGCAGCCGTGTGGTCATAAAACGCACAGAGGTAGACACCCAAGCAGACAGACAGGTGAAAGTGTTCGTCTTTGTTCGCTTCAATGCAACGCAGCCACACTGCAAGCGCACCGTACCAACTTGTATTTTTAATGAAAATACGTCTGGTAATATGAAGCGAGTTCCTTTGATCTCTTGTAATATTATGATGCATTCTTCATGTTACCTGTGTTTGATAAACCAAAACAAATTCATTATTGTGTACTTTTTGCGTGTGCAAATTAGGCTTAAAAATGCAGCACCACTTTCCGTTGCTTGTCGTTATCTTTCATGCACCTGCATAATATGAAACGCATAACGTGTTTTTTTATAAACGCATAAAAGCAAATAGTAGTAGATAACCTTTCATGTAAGTTGTTGCAATAATTCAGTGCATTGTTACTAATAGATAATGAATGTAAATGCAGCTACAATAGGCGGACCCACGCTGTACCCAAAACCAATCGTAAAAAGTGGCCCCATTCATTCCCTTCCGTATTTCCTTTTATTGTTGTGCGTATTCAAAAAAAAACTTGAAAAAATGCCGTTGCCCTCATCAATATTAATATTCACTGATTCGCAACAACGATGAAAGATTCATTGTCCATTTATCCACTTGAAAATAGTTACAACTGTTCATGAATTATACATAATATGTATACATATTAAATTGTCGGAAATGAATTTTTCAAAATATCATATATAGACCACTTGCACTTGGTAATTACCATAATATCCATCATCTTGTTACATGATGATTTTCAGCAGAACGAGAAACCAAAATAGAAAGTCATGTCTCAAAATGATCAATGTCAATGACATAATAATGACGGTAATCGCAACGATTTTGAGGGATTCTTGAGGAACGCGTCTTTCATCCTTGCTACATTTTTAATGGATCAGTAGTCAAGACCATGATGCGGATTGCTCATGTTATTATCCAATTCCCATGTATTTATTGTGATTTATGCTCTCAGCTTCCTTGAGTCTTATTTACTTTTCCTTCACTATTTACTTTCTCCTGTCTGCTTCCTTATTGTGGCGTGTGCCCCAGGATTTGAGGTAGGATTCCCTTTGAAACCTGAAACTTTAGTCTCATGGAAACCACTTGGTGCGGCTCATCCAAAGAAAAGCATCTTTTGAGAATTTGGTTGCTTGTTTCGCTTTCTTTGTTTCCGTTTCGTTTTCCCTCATTGATTGAGCTCATGTGTATTTATGTTTTTACACATGGCCGCAACCGCATCAAAACCTAAGCATTGCCATTATCATCTTATTTCTTTCTAGAAATTGGAATCCAAATAGTTTCTACGTTGCCTTCATTTTATGAACTAAAGGCGTTCCGATTTTTTTTGCAAAGACTTGTTTTCTTTCGGTAAACCAATAACTGTGTATGTTTTCAGGGTGATAGCCGAAAAGTAAGTAAAAGAAGATACTGGTCTTATTACAAGTTGGTCTGCCAAGAAAAGAAAATGAACATGAGAATCCCTCGTTCTCCGTTTTCTCTCTCAGGAAATGGGGAAAAGAAGAAGATGAAAAAAGAGAAGCACGTTTACATTAGAAACTTTTACCGCACAAGTGAAGACTCCATATATTTCGTTTGCTCTCTTTTTTCATACGAAAAGCCAGTGGGGCCATATCACATCAATATAAAGAACTTCTGATGAAGGCGATCACGATCACCAGGATGATAGGATATAGAGACCTGCAGCATTTTCATAGAAAACTGGCACCATCATAATATTCTACCTAGCGTCGGCTTTTTTCCTTTATTTTCCCCGTGCAGGTTTCCACCACCAACGAGAAAAATGTAAAGGCATCGAGTAGCAAGGTTTTTACAATAAAAACGGTATTTTCTCTTCTAAAAAGCAAGAGAATTTTGCCTGTGTGCGTTGCCATCATGTTCTCCCGTTTCTTCTTCCTTTTTTCTAGCGGCAGCAGCAGCAGCATCCGTGCAAGATGATGGGACAGGGCATTGCATTCAACCAATAACCTTACAGCAGAAGGCATCTTCATGTATGTACATGTTCTCTGATAAAATGAGTAGAATAAAGGCAAAATGCGAGAGAATAAAAAATATTTGGGAAACTGCTTTTCCAGAGCTACAAGCAAAAGTTTCCAGTATAGTAACAACTCTAGAGATGGTAGACTTCTGCCTTACATTCCTTGCATTTCGGGTCTAGACTCTAGACCACCAAGTCAAGTCATATAGCAGTATCCTTTCCATTATAATCAGTTTCTAGCTTCAACTACTTCCCCTGTTCTCCATATTACCCGTTTTTATTGTTGAAACAAAACTGGAAGCAGTAAGTGAAGCCAGAGACTCAGAGGACCAGACTCCAGACCTATCAGACATACGAGAACTGGATAGAAAGGAGGATGCTCACTTTCCCTCTCTCTCGAGGTTCGTTTCCATTTCTCTCTCATGAAAATAATGTGTAGTACATTTCATTGGAGACACCAGAAGGCAGAAATAAAAGAGAAAGTGTTCTGCATCTAAAATCCAACATACACACACACACACGATCACTATTCCTTTTTTATGTAGCTGCCGTCGTGTGGTTGCTCGCTGAAAGGAGAAAGGAATTTGTCAAGTGCCAAAAAAATCCCGTAGACAAAGCCTAGAAATCCAGCAATCCAAACACACGTCAAGGAAATTGTGGGAAATAAGTACTACAGCGTTTTTACATTTTACCAACTTTTCCAAGTACAATATAATTTTCTGAGTATCACATACAGCAACATTTTAGCAAGTCCAGCTGGACCCTCAGCATTTTTGTCTGGACAAAGTTTAAAAGAGTTTGGTGGAAACAGCAGCAGGAAACTGAGAATATATTTAAGTGAAAAAGAGTGAAAAAACTTTACCCATATTTTTCAGGGTTCAGCCTTCTCATCCTCTCATTCTTGGTTTCACTGTCTAGTGGATATGGAGTCTGTCTGAGTACACGGTCTTTTTTCATGCAGAGTAAGTAGGTACTCTGTGTACAAAGTATTTTCGCAAAGACAGCCAAAGAGAAAGAAGAAAAGAGTGTGCTTGATTCTATCTTGTTTTGTTGTTGCGGAAAAACGGATCAACAAAAAAGACAAATTTTCTCATTCATCACGTGTCACATTACATTTTCTTTCTTTCTTCTTTCCATCATAAATATACAAGAAAGGCAAAGAACAGATAGCTCGTCATATTCTTTCAAACTTTCTTCCAGCAATTTTTTCCACATCCTGTTTATTCATGCTTTGTGCCCATGGGACAGAAAATAAATGTTGGCATTTCAGATTCTGCGAAAAGTTGTGTGCTAAAGTTCACCATACGTGTTTGGCCGTGTCGGTGTATGTGGGCTGCCAATCTGCAAACTGTGACTGTGACTCAAAGTCTGTGATTTCTCTACCCGATACACAAAGTAAAGCAAAACACGGCTTTCATTTTCTTGATATATATGACAGAAAGAACACTAGTATCCTTTTCGTCTGCGCTACGCTCTCTGGAATGAAGTTATAGAAGCCTAAATTAATTACTCACTTTCTTGCTTAATCCACTTGTTTAAGAAAAACTTTATCCATGTAACCGTGTGGTATGTGGTAAGAAGAGTTGTCGTTTTTTGACTTTCTCATGACTCTCAAGGGACCGTGTCATTAATGCTAAAAGTGTTAATTCGCTGCTGGGAGCCAAGACCTGGGGCACAGCAGAATTAGCCGTGCAGTATTCTCAATCTGGCTTGCAAAAATTGCATACAAACCGTACACGCAGACCAAACTAAGCATTTCTGAAGGAAGAAAGGTAGAATGCGTAAGCCATCGTGGGCATCCAGAAGAAGCAAGTAATTAACACACAGCAGCGTAGACTACTACTACAACAGGTAATTTCATTACATTTTTTTGTCTGCACACAAATCCACGGCGGGTTCATATTACTTTGTCTATACCTTTTGACTTTTGAAGTGGGTTGAGATGCCAAGCGTAAACGGCTACATGAACTTGAGCAAAATCACGGCTAATTAAAAGACTGTGGAGCTTTAATTGTGTTTCAACTTGCTTGATTCTCGGCATCCATTCCAATGTAATTATACTTCCGGCTATGAACAATGAGTTCCTTGGATTATAAAAATGCGTTTCTTTGTTTCTGTCATTAGTATTTTGATTGAAATGTATGCACTCATAATATATTTTTCTATGCGGGTTTAATATACGTAACCATTGCAACATACATACATAGTTAGTGATAGTTTGAATGCTGCGTTTTTCTTGCTTTTAGGCTGCACCAAGTCAGTCAGCAATTACCCAAGTCAGCAAGCGATAAGGATAAGGACACTAGGACAGAGTTTCCACTGGTAGTCCTATATCGCTGGCAAAAAGTGCTAAGCGCTAGACGTTTTCTAGTACATTTTGCACGCATTGTTTATTTACATCAATTGTTGTGGTATGAGTCAGGTTTACCGGATTTGCAAAGGGACGGTCGTAGTAATGAACGAGCCGCAGCGGAAATCATTCCTACTGAAAAGGTTAATAAAAAATGCATGCTCTTGGACTCGTAGCATAATACGAGTACAGAAATGATTCCATCTTGCTTTTAGGGGTGTCACTGCTTCAAGTTTGAACTAGAGAATAACATTCTAGTCTGCCACTGATTTTCATGCTGACTTTTTTGGACTTGTTTAAAGGGAAACACGATGATAGGATGCTACGCAGCTTTGCCTGCAACACATAAAAACTTTGTAGTAATATGAAGTTGATTACGTCCTGCTTACGCCTGCAGGCAGAGGGGTTTTCTCAACCCCCTTACCTTCACACTTGCACACAAGCTGTGATTTTAACTTGATGTCACTTATTAGCCTTTCAAGGGTTGACTGTTCCATTTCCATGCACATATATTCATGTCTACATTCATAGGATTGTGGTTACACATTGTCGAAGGCTCATTCCCTTTCTTGCATGTATTTTTTATGGAAAGACATTTTGTACTTTTACACATGCATGTGGTGAATGTTATCTTTATCGTCTTCGTTCACTCACGTCATAATTATCATTGCCAGTTTCCGCTGTTATTGCACAAAATAAGACTATCATTTTGCATGCTTCGTGATAAAGAATATTATTTTTATACATCAGTGCAGAACCTATCACTGCGTCGCGTTCTCTCTAGCCACCATTATAATGCGTTCATCTTGTCACGATTTATTTACACACGACAATACAACATCCTCATGTAAGTGAATCCAAAATTAAATACACTCACCAGCAGCAACAAAACGCATCAACAAAAAGCAACAATAACAACAACAATCCTTTTCTGGCATATATCTTACAATGTTTACTGTTCTGGCTGTGTACCAACGCATTTAAAGTCTTTCGCATTGTTGCACTGCCATATAGACATACATGACGTAGATAAGTTTGCAGGAAGCAGTTTACATTACACGTAAATGGTAGTCCTTTGGTATCTTAATAGCGCTACAGCAAGGTAGGAAGGAATGCTGTTCACATAAACCTTTTATGCCTTTCTTAAGCAAAGATTTATATCATATCGTCCTTTGCCAAGATGCTTTTACACGTATTTGTTTAAAAGTAGCAAGTACAACCAGATACATACATGATAACAATGGGAATATAAAAGTCTTCACTGATACTGGCAAACAGGGGATGGATTCCTCTTGAGAATAAAATCAGCGGAGAATCTCCAAAAGACAAGGAGAAAAACCCCTTTTCCACTGCTCGCGGAACGTAAAAACAAGTAAAGCATGCATCCATGTCCTACAGCAAGCCAGTTTTGTTGGAAAATGTTGTAAGGAGTAAAAAAAAGTGTGTTTGTGTGTTCACACCACATAACATATTATCCGAATTCCAAATGCACACACTGGTTTTTAAGATTTACTTTTCATCTTACCATGTTTTTTAGTTTACCAAGCCACAGTCACCGGAATCTCTTTTACGTCACACATTTTCCCCACATCCTCTGCGATTTGCATCAATGCGGCTTCACACATAGTATCATTTTACATGATGATATATTGATATTTTTTCACAAGCCCCTATTTATTGCGTTATGTGTAAAAATTTAAAATGCAAAGCTGAGAAAATGTTTAAGCTTTAAAGAAGCTTTGGCAACTTTTGTGTAATGCAATTTATCATCATTGGTCGTTTGTGCAAGAGATTTTTACATGCAAAGCTACATTGCAACTTTACTTTGTGCACACATTTTTAAAGAGTTTTGCTAAAGTTGTCAATTTGACTACATCTTAATCAGAAAAATCATTAATTTGCAATAAAGTATAAAAGTGCAAGGCTGCACTACTACCTCCATCCGCTGAGCTGAACAAGTTGATTTTGTCTTTTAAGTCAGTGGATTTCTGTGCTGCCTGCACAACAAGTTTCATGGCACCACAACAGCAACAGCGAAGTGGTTTTTGTAGTAGTAATATTAAACATGCAAGCAGCGTAAAAGCGCAATATTATCCATTATGGTAACAATGATGGTAATAATATTGAAGCTCATGCACGTACAAAGGAATTCAAGTATGCAGCAGCCTTTCTGGCGATAACAAAAAAACTTCTACGACCATTACAACACCAAACCAAAGCTCTGTAGAGCTTTATTGTACGTATCTCTCGTTTTGCTGTAATAGTAGTTTCTTGGTAAATGCTGCAGTAGTATATATGATGATAATAATGATGATGTGACTGTGACGGTGAGAATCTAAAAGCTATCCATCCATCCTGCATGCAAAGCAAGTAATTTTTGCTGTAGTAGTCAGTCAGTTTTAAGTGAGCACCAGAGTGAGACACACACCAGGAGTTTGTAGAGTCGTCACTCACGTTATGTTGCTGTCTTCTCGCTTTCGTCGTGCTGAGTGAGGAATATCAACTAATATTAACTTTGTTTCCTACGAGTAAGTGCTTTTTACTCTTGTGAAATTCAGTGGCTTGTCGTTTAGCGGGGACTCGCACTCTGTCAGGCCAAATTTGCATGGTGGAACTTTAGAAGCAGAGCAACATTATAGTTGATTGGTGCTGTAGCACTAGTAGTAACTCTAATATTGTCATAATCACTGTCAGCATTATAATTACACTTAAAAGCACTCCTTCTTCTCTGCGGTAACTAGACAAAATTGCAAAGACAACAAGGAAAGGCTAAAAGCCAGAATAAATGAGCCAGGAAGAAGAGCGAGAATAGGGAATCGCAACAGGAATCAAGACAAACAAGTACTCGTGCTGATGGCTATATACCTTCCTTTTAATAAGTGTACATAAGATGAGCATGATACTTTGACGCTGTTGCCTTTACACTTTTCCTCATTCACAATAAATGTCACAGGAGAAAACCAAGGGAGCCTCTCCTTGAAAGCCAGTGAAGAGAGATAATAATGTCAAGATTATGTGAAAAGAGGATAAAAACACGTCTCCATGGACTATGAAATTTGTATGGTAGATATCACAGAAGAAAGTGACAAACAAGCTTAAGTACTTGAGCCAAAGTGCATCTGACAACAACAAACTCAACAGGACAAGGACAAGACAAAGGGAAACGTGTGTCGAAAAGGTTGATTTTATGACAGGCATCCAATTGTGCTGTTCCCTCAATTTAATCTAAAACTTTCCGCAGGAACAGGTTGTAGTACTATTTAGAAAACATTGCGTGTTGCATATTGTTCCTATTTAGATTAATGCATGAGATTAAACTAAATCAATAGTTAATTGATTTATATTTTTGTGGCAAAGTTATTGACTGACAACTAGCAAACATATGAAAAGTAAATACATTCATTTACATGGTTTTCATGAAAATACGCTGCCTTTTCGTATGAGAATTGAGAACTTGCATGTTTACATGCTGGAATGTAAGTGTCGCTGAGATTGCAAAGTGATGTCTTATTGTTCTTTTATGGATTCTTGTTATATGTGACAAGAAAACGAAACACTAAAACTTCCTACACAGAGCCAATAAGAGCGTGTAACAAGTTAAAACTTTGCTGGAGAAACATACCAAATAAGTACACAGAATAAAACATCAGTAGTCATATATACATCTACTCAAACCAGGTTGACATTTCCATCCAATTAATCCCACAACAAAACAACGTGACCTCAAAGCTATGTAAGTTGTTATTCGGTTCTGTTGTGAAACATTGTGTGTGCGTTTGTTATAACCGAAAAAAATAACAACAACTGATAAACAGAAACACAAATATTAGTATAAAATTCCAAAACGTATTCAAGTTCGTAAGCAGAACAAGGATTTTTTGGACATACAATTTATTGATTTGCCATTTTTCTACTGGTAAGTATTGCAAAAATAAAATTAAAGCTTTGTTAAGGATGCCCACAAGCATTAATTTTACCATTACGTTAAATGTTATGAAAAAATGCTGAAACATAGTATGCACTGTTTTGTGTACATTCTACTACCATCAGATCAGAGTAAACATCTCTTAAAAATTATACCGTTGTGTTCTAAAAGGCATGAATGATACACTGCATTTCATTTCATACTCTTTTAGTATTATTATTGCCATTATCATATTATGCGAGGCTAAAGATGCCGTGCAAACCGACCCGATTTTACCAAGATGTTTTTGCATGCAATGCAATAAAAATGCACACTCACTCCTTGAAGAAGCCGAATGGATAAAAAAATACCATGAGATCATGATTGTATGCCTGTGTACACTTTTGCATTGCAAATTAACATAACTGGCTTCCTCTCTCTCCTCCTCACTCCTCCTTGCCTGCCTACTGCCTTTGCCTGGTTGTGAACCGAAAGAAAAGAAACGGATTCCCGTTTTGCAGGTTGCTGCATTTTTGCATTTCTTAAACCTAACCACAATCTGCATGCCCCGCACTAAGCGGATTTTAGTTTTCTAGCAGCAGTGGCAGCAGCTGTGTGGCGTTTTTACATGGTGTTTATGCTGATTTGACGAATAGTTGAAACCAAGTTGCGAAACTTTGAGGATAATGATAGAGATTAGCAAATCATCCGCGCAGAGATTCTTAGAAAAACTTTGACTAACTATAAACTACCCAGAGGTTTATGAAAAAGTCACGTTACAAGCTGAGAATATCTTCACGCCCTGCACTCCACATTTGAGCAGAAACTTTGGCATTGATTTGTTGACACATCATGCTTGTCGCTGAGAAGAAAAGAGAATTATGAAACTAACGAGTTTATTCATCTTCATTTCACCTTTAGCATTTTCTTATTTCATGCTATTTATAGAAGAGACCTTTTATCATTCTTATTCTTTATTTTACCCACATGTTTTAGGAAAAAATATCATTTTTTTACTCTTTCAAAAATGTTTTGTTTCAATTGAACGAATAGGGCACAAGGTGCGCGTTAAAAATGAAACGGGGGAGCGAAAGGCTAAGTAAATATTCATGTACTGAAAGCTGAGGTAAACAAAGTACAATTTTTATAGCTTTTTCTTGCGGCATGCATGCTTTTCTGCATCAGCATTAGGGCAGCGTTGGTCAAATTCTACGTAAAATGGGTTAAAAAATTGAAAAATCTTTTTAAAAAATGCGCGATAGGTGTTACTTCATTTTAATGAAGGCATTGTATCATGCACTTTATGCAATTGCAATATTAAACAATGATGTTATGCATTTAATGCGTTTCTGTAGTTTTTTTTCCTGCTTGTGGTAATATTTCAATGTTTTTCAATTAACCTGACTGCTGAATAAGTCAGAGGAAAAGTCATTCTATAGGAATGTCATGATAATTAATAATTGCGTCTGTTATGAAGGTTGTACTTATAGCTTAGCAATAAATCGTTTCTTCGCTATCAGTAAAGTCAGTATTGTCTCGTATTGATGGTAATATTTATTCATGTTTTATACTTGTCATTGCTGAGCAATCTGATTGTTTTGTTTGCAGTGTCACCAATGTTGTCTTTACACAATAACATGACTATTAGCTATCATAAACCCAGCATCCCAGTACTTGATTGTGTACAAAAAATAATTGTATCTCTGTATCAATTATTTTCATGCGGAGTTTATTTGTCTTGGTTTCCCCTCTTGAGCTATTATAAGAAAAGATTAATTGGGTTTTAGTTTCATGATAAAATTCCGGATGTTAGATAAGATATTTGAAAAGAGTCTTTTCAAAAGACATCAAACAACTTTAATTATATTACAGTCATGTCTTCTTCGTTACATAGACATTCCTTCATGATATGAAATAGAAAACGGGAAGCTTAGGAACTGCGGGCAGAACGGAGAGTTTCACGTAGCAAATTACTCAGTATGCTGTAGAAAGGTCTTGGAACACACCATCCCAAGTCATGTCATTTTTATCCTCCTACTATCCCATCGTTCCCCAAAACAAATCTGAAACGGTCATCAACACGAATCCCGTCCAGGCATGCGAGAACAAAGCAAGGCGTGCGTGACATTATTTTCAGCGCTACTACTACGTAAGTACCATGATGATGATGATGATGGTCATTTGCGAGTGAGAATGTGAATGGGATTTTGACGCAATGTATCATTTTAATGGGGTACGTATATGACGAAAATCCTCCTGGCTCTAATGCTTGACTGAAACATTACTAGAACATCTCTTCTGATGATGACCTGTCGTGTCCCAGTGTAATGTGTGATAGACGACGTGTTCTGATTCAGAATATGTACTTTTATTCTGGTCGTTACCAGTACATCAAAGTAACTGTAGAGCGGACTTATCGCTTTACTTTCTGGAAAAATTGGAACACTGTGCACAAATTGGTTGTGCGTATGACTACATGACTAACTGTGGTCAAAAACTTGAGTCATCCAGCATACCGCAACGCAATTGATGTCGTGATGAGATTCTCTCTAGTGTCATGTTTTAAACAAGAGATTTAAAATGACGTAGAAAAAATGGTGTGGACGATCAGAGTTTGTTTGCATTCGTCATTCACTCAAGTCAACACGAAACCAACGGACCAGCAGACGAGACATTTTGTTGGAGTGGTTGACTGAATGAGTGTGTGGGTAAATATTGACAAATTTGCCAAAACACATTGAAGCGCATATTTATACCTCTCTCGTTTGTCAAGTACACACATTATGACTTGTATTTCCGAGTTTAATGCCACTAAAACTGCTGTGGGCCAATGATAAAAAATAGAATAATGCGTTCTCTATATGAAACCTTTTGACCATATGAAGTATATAAAGTACCGTACCAAATCGTCCGTGCATACACTTGTACTCTGTATAACGCCAATTTTGAACGGTTTCTATTTTTTGTATAAATGAAAGTCTCTCTGTGAATAGGCCAGGCCACAAAAATAGATGGCTCGCTTCCTGTTGGTGATGATGATAGTGATAATAATATCCGCATAGAAACATTAAATCTGCGCTACCTTCCTAGTGCTGTGCATTTCATCAATTTTTGAATGCCTAGAGCCATAGAATATTCCCATTCCCATGTCATGCCAGTGAAGCATCCAAGTCCCAAGTACTCAGCAAACTATAATGTTCCTGTTTCCTTGAATTTTAACAAGAATTTTCATATTTATTCGTTTTCGTTGAGAGCCAAACCAAATGTTCTAAATATTGAAAAACGAGTGAGGAGTAAAGCATAATATTACAAACTGTGTGTAATCTCATGCTTCATAAGGCACTTTTTGTAAAAATAAAGTGTAAAAATATTCGAGTTGTGAAACATGACATTGTAAAGATGTGCTTTGTACTTGCACTTATTGTTCCACACATGGTTTTACATGAGGAATCTTAAACACAATTGCCAAGCCTTTTTAGCACTGTTTAAACCGAAGTTCATCATGCGTAAAAATGAAATCTGCGGTAACAAGAATATATTGCACAGCATTTGTGCAGACCTTTCACAGAATGGCTTGTTATTCCGACCTAAGAGCCTCCGTAAAGAAATTGGAATCAGAGTGAAAAATGTAAATAAAAGGAAGAATAAAAAGGTTTCAGAAAACAAAGCTGACATAAATGATGAATGCAAGCTTGCATGCAAACACGAATGAAGAATGCTGTTTTTTACAATCCTATTATTGTTGTGCTTCCTTCAGCAGGGAAGTTCCACCAAAAGAGCAGCGTGTTATTATGAATTCACGTAAGCGCTTACATGCCACCAATCAAAAAGTAATCCCCTACTTGTTACAAAACGTTTCAAAGAGATTTCAAAGGAGAAAGGGAAAGTATACACCACCACCACATGTCAAGTCAAGTCACAAGTATCTTTTGTTATTGCATTTTTTGCAGTTGATACTATGTATTCACCGCAAATATTTTTTTTGCATACATTAAACTTTTTATCTTGGCGATTCATCACAATAATGTTTTTGCGATAAAAATAACAACTGACTCCCCTGCAAATACAACAAGCAGATTTTTTTACATTCTCGTTTGTCTGCATCCCGTAAAAAAAAACTTTCGCTCTTGTTTCCTTGACGTTTGTTGGTTGAATTTGGTTAATTTTTCAAAAGAGCAGTGCAGAGGCTATGTTTCATGAATGCACGCCACATTCTTCTAATAATAAAAAGTGGGTTTTATATAAGATGTAAATTTGCAAATTGCACCCGTTCACAACAATAAATTGTAGCCCTTTCGCTTTTTTGGTGGTTACGAATTCCTTCTTCCTGAGAAAACGGTTTTTTTGTGGGTAAATGACAGAGAAGCCTGAAGAGTAGGCAAATGCTCATGTAAATTTTTTGACCTCGGTGCTTTTGGTCGTCTGCTGTGCGATTCCTCTTTCTCGCACACACAAACTCAAATGCACGTCTTTGTTATTTATTGCACATGGCCACCCCGGACATATCAGTTTACCTTATTTTTTTTCCTCTCACCAGAAATATATTCATAATGCGCATAACAAGTATGTTGTATGACCGTGTAATTAAACGTGCATGCATAAATATTGCAAAAAAGAGAATAAATTACCCAGGCATATTGTTTGTTTGTGTCCGCTATAAAATAGCTAGCTTGCTGTGATTACGGCAATAACTTTTCAGAAACACTATTGAGCCTACAAAGTTGTAGTAACAAAATAAACACAATTTTTTTTGCTAAACACTAACGAGCAACAAAACGGCAACGCAAACAAAAACGCAACGTCTTTCTAGATACTTTTGTTCAAGCTATCATGTTGCAAAAATTTGCCTATAGGAAGGCGTTTTTAGCCTGTTGGGAGTTTTTTAATACCAAAAGTACACAATTTTTCGAAAGAGCCATATACACACATGTTCTATTTATCAAGTTAATTTTTGGCCAACGGATGTTAAAGGAATTTGATATGGAATGCAACATATTGCAAAAACATTGTACGATATTCACTTACATTCCAATAGTTCCAGAGAGGCGCATAGGAAACTATTCCACGTACAAAATAAAAACAAGCAAGCCTGCGAGTTTCCAGGACAGGAGAGAGTTTGGTATGTAGTTGGACAAGCTTACACAGTTTTTTGGCTCTTGCCAAACTAAATACAATAGGTCGAGCTTGTCAATAATTCATACGCTAAAAAATATGAATTCTGACATTGACTTGGACTGCGAGCACGAACTAGCTAATATTCTGTATTAGATTGTCGGTTATGCATATCATAATTCTAGCCTGTTTTTCTCAGGAGGATTTTGCCTGTTGGCTTTTTGCAAATAAATTTTCAATGCTTGAATGGTTTTACTGCTTCTTCCTGTGTCTTTTTGCACAAAAATAGTTTGCATTTGTACTAAACACGCCTCATTTTTACTACACAGTTTTAAAAGAACAAGAACCTATTTTTGAACTTTAAAATGACAGCGAGTAGAAAACTTGTTTTAAAAAGCATTTACGCACATGCACATGGGATTTCTTGAGACTCAAGACTTGAGTTGTCTTGTTAACTTTTTAAAAGTCCTTGTTCCGTTCCATGGACAATGCGCAATGGATTATGACGATCATGATAATAATGCTAATCGTGGTCTTGCTTCGTGCTCAAGGTGAAGCTGATTGTGATGTGAATAATGCAACCAGTAGTAGTAGCTACAGTATTGGTAATATTAGTATTTGGTGAAGGTGAACAATAAGAGAAGACATTGACTTTTCTATCAGTCAAGCCATTTCTTGGTTGCGAAATACTAATACATTTAAATATTTTTCTCGTTCGTTTGTGCATAAAAATTTATGGATTGCGTTTTCCGCAATAGAATTTGTGGATTACCTACAACTTATGCGTTTTTGTGGTTAGCTCTTTGCCTGACACTGACAGAGAGCAATAATTTAACTCTGGACAAAATGGTTTGCCTCAGCTTTCACAGCACGCCAGTTGTACTTTTCATGAGGTATTCATCATTGTCTCAGGACACTGCTTTTTACTTTCTCTGTTCTGTAGGCTTTAATTAATAATTGCACTGATTATTTGTATTTAAAAGGGCGGTCATGCATGTTTCGTGTGAAATGACTATTAACAGTTTAATTAATTCAAAACTATCATAGAAATGCTGTACATGTTAGAACTTTTACATGAGTTGAGTAAAAATAGCAATATCAATTTTGCTGCCTTTGAGCCTCCTCCTTATTCCAATTATTGGACTGCCTAGTCAATGACATGACTAGTAGTCATGTAAATTAATTATCATAACTATAACTTTGAGCAACATATTCGTAATGGGCGAGTAACATGACAGTAGCAAAGTTTCAAATAATTATCAACTTCTGTGAATACTACAATGTCACTTGCCGTTATTGCTATTACGTGCTAATCAATGGGGAATCCATTAAGAGCTCTTTTTGTACTTTCAAGGTCTTGCTTTAATTTTTGCTGCTAATTTTTAACGGAAATAGAATCGATGGCCAATATATGCTTTGTTGTAGCAAAAAACGTTTATATGCTGAAATGGTTTGCAGAAACATTTCATTTCGTTATTTTTTATTTCGATAGCGTATACACGACACGTGCTTAAACATGGTAAGTTGTGTGTAGTAGTTATATAAAATGATTGATTCATTCTGATATGAACAGAGAAAGTACAGAAAAACTTGACACACCTGCCGGACAACCATAAACTGTATTATCAATTGTTCAACCCTACCTGTGTAATTGTATGTCTCCTTCAAATATACAAGGCACTCATTTGAGACAATTATTGCATTACTTTTTTTAAGGCTTTTAGTGTTGAGTACTTTAACTCCAATGTACTTTATTTTTCAAGAGCATTGGTTCATTGGCAGTTTAGAAAAAAGTAAATGCACGGTTGATATGACCTAGTTGGGCGATTAACTTTACACAACGACCGCCGTACTTGTTTGTACCCGTCCGTACCCGTCTATTACACACGTTGCTTATCCAAGCGAGTCCAAACGAGCTTGTTTTTAATAGAAACAAGCATGCAAATTTGCAAATCACAAAAAATCATTTTGCATTTCTTTCTTTTATTTGACGATCCCGTATTCAGGGATGAAAATGGGAAGAGAAAGTAAATCGAATTTTCAAAGAATAAACTCTGGGTTGCATTTGGAAAGCGATAATAAAAGTACAATGCCATAATAGTCTATCTGCAATAATATTTTTAGATGCAGCAATAAAAATGAGAACATTTAAAATGCGTCAATTGAATGGTGAATGGGTTTGCAATAAAATATTAGATAAAAATGCAAATTTATGCGAGAAGGTAGTCAATAATCGATGCAGGATTAAAGTACCATGGCTTATTCGTCACAATTGTCTAGCTTTGTGTCTACTTTTGACTTTGAAGAATAAATATCTACTTGAGTATCAAAGAGACCCGAAACTACTTTCATTTTTTAAAGCTTACTCTTGCAGACATTTTTCCCAAAAGAGGTTCTATTTTCAGTCTAACTAACTAAAAAATGCATTAAATCATATCTAATCTTAATTCGTTGACACAATAAGCTGCTCAACGACTCCAAAGAAACACCTCAGTCGTGTTTTTAATTGCAGAAGCAAGTAACAAAAGCTAAAATGGCTTTACGCTTAATTATTACAGGATAATGGACCTTTAAATGCAATTTCATCATAAAAGATGTATTTATATCACAATAATGTTCTTTCTTTAATCTTTGTAACGTGATCGTTTTCTCTTTTAGAACGCTTTCATGATGATGAATGCTTCAGCAATTCCGTAAATTAATTTTAGATGAATACTCTCTATACTGTCATAAACCGTTTCTTGCCACCTTTCCATTGAATAGTTCTTCACATCACCACAAAAATCATTGCAGGTGCATTGTCACCATTTTACTTCCACTGTGCTCCGTGTGGTACGTGTTGCAACATTGCCACCAAAATTAATTATCAACGAAGTACAGGCCTTATCAACTCACGTCACATTTTCGTCATTTTCAAATGACTTTAGTAGAAAGTAGAAAAAAACCATTATCCTCACTTTTCGCGTCGCGTCCTTACACTTCCCTCCAAACGGTTAGATTCTAAACGTGTTGTCTTTTCATCTTTGAAAAATTCAAAAAATGAGAAATGAGTCAAAATGAAGAAGAATACAAAATAAATTTATAATGCTAATAGTGAGTTTTGCGAAAAAGATTGCTCGAACCGTAAATTATTTCAAGGGAACTGAAAAGTGTATAAATATTTCCTTCTAGCAACACAGCAATGAAACGAGCAATGACATTTTTTATTGTTATGTTATATGTCTGCTTCTAGAGGAGAAGGAAGGGACGAAGCTACTCATTTATTTACTTAATGTACCGTTAAAACTACTACATAAAAAATAGCATGCTACTCGCAACCCGCAACAACAGCAGCAATAAGTACACGTTTTTATGTAATATGTATTGTAATGTAAGTCACCAGTACAATTTTTTTCACATTCCTTTGATTTAACAAGACAATAACGCATCCATAAGTTGTAAGTAGTTTAGTTAAAGGAAGCCCAGCAAAGGGTAAGTTGGGAAAAGATGGCAAATTGCACAGTAATTTACAATTACGACCGGTGACGACGGCGTTCCTAGTAGATACAAGTTTACATCTTGCTCACTCAACACTTCGCATCATTCTCAACTTTATGAAAAAATGCAATAATTTTTACTAGCTCACCGTTGTCAGCTTTGGTTGTTGCACACGTAATGCAGCCCATTTCTCTTAAAACTACAACTTACACTGTGCTTGATGACTTTTTACGATGACAATGATGATCCTATAATTTACATTATCTTGACTAACGAACGAGCAGAGCAGCAGTTTTGCGCACAGAGGCACTTACAGATTCGGGATGGTGCCGTACTATTCATTTGCCTGCACATTACAAAGCAAAATTATGTATGATTTTTGTTGTGCACTCCTCCTCTTTTTTAACGATGCTGCATGATGCATCTTTTGTTCCTCTCACAGTAGGAATTACCGGTAAAGTGATAAAGAAGGCGTAAATGCCCGTGCGTCAATTAAACCTGACTTTAGCAAAAGGAAAGAAATGTCATTAGTGCCGGAACCACCATCACCGGTGATAATAATACTAAAATTCTACAAAGTATATATTTCGGTAATTGTCAGGTTTATTGCTATATTCACAAAAGGCCATATTCGTCTTGATCCATAAACTGCATTGAAAGACATTTTTGCAACGCTTTAAATAAAAAAAAGATAAATATCCGCTATCGCGATCAGCAGAGGACTTTGATTTTTGACAAAGTAAAATCAGTGCTTCCTCGTTCCGTCTCTTTACGTTAAACTATAAATGTAAAATGTGCTATATAGCTAGTTTGTAAGAAAAAATCCAACACTAATTGTTGTTGTTATACAATTTCATATTTGGAGATAATAGGCAATATGTTGTCGATAAAATCTCAATAATAAGCAACAGCACGTCACGAGCGACATTGCTGAACAACGTGTCGATGTGTAAATTACAGAGGTGGTAGCAATCAAAAAGTACATAAAAATTTCTACAAAATTTTCTGATCACTGTGTTATTATGTTGGTCCACATGTCGAATAATGTTGATAATAAGATTGGTTTCTACCAAACTATGTTCATGTGGTTAATTTTCTTTTTGCATCACACTGGCACTAGAGGTGCCTCTACCAGAACATACCATAATATACTAATTGTCATCATAAGCCATGTGTGCAAAAAAAAGTTTCTTTGATTTCAAAGAGAAATCTGTGACAGTAGTCTTCCCTCGTGATGATCATTGTGTTCTGCGAAATACAGCAGGTAATGGTGTTCACTTAACTGAAAATGCTATTCAGTGGTGTGCGATAGAGTAAATAATTTCGCATCACTCTTTCTATGTGTACTAGAGATAGAATGTTTGGTCTACTCAGTCCTTTACTCCCTGTCCCTTTAAATAAGCTGAAGAACAAACAATGTGTGCTGGCATATAGGATTACGATACAATATGAGCCTGTTGTTTGGAAAAGGTAGCCTAGGGCTTCTTTTTTGCAAACTTTTCGAGACAGACGACAACAACCAAATAATGCTGCCTTGTTGATTTACTGAATAGAAATGGGAGACTTTCGGCTATGGAGAGTACTATGAACAGATGCAAATATTATGCATGATTTGTGTTTGATTCCCACAAGTAATAAAAAAGATGATATTTGCAAAAGAATAGAATAATATAGCCTTTCCGATTCATTTGTGCTCGGGAGATTTGAGGACACATCAAATTCATTATTTATTTATAGAAAGTATTTGTTTTTGATGCTTTTTGCAGTTTGACATGCTTTTCGATAGTGTAATTGCATACTATATTTATGCAGCACGTTGAGGATTTTTAATTTATTTTTGCACGACATTTCGACTACACGGATGAATGAATAAAAGTAGAAGAAAAAATAATGAGAATGCATCGAGATATTTTTAGGAGTCAAAGTGCTGTGTTTGCGAACACAGGGAGTGCAACGCTGCGCTTTTTATAATTGTGCCGCTGTGCAAATTTTGTTGCTAGTGCTACCGTTATATTGTATGTTACCTTTATATTCAAAGCGTACTCAATTCAGTCACGTGTGAAACGTCCTGTTATTTACAAACGCTTGCCTTATTGTGGACTTTTATAGTTTTCAAAATGCAAAATAACGTAGGTAGATAAGGAAGCAAGCAGTAGTGCGATACAGCAAAATATTATCAAAGAAAGAATACGAAGATGAAGGGGTATTTTTTATTGTACTTTTTGCTCACTTGTGTCTTATGGCAATAACTGTCTATTCTTAGCATTATTGGTTAGTGGGAGCACTTACAAAAAATAACAATCACAATCATATAATTGGTAATATTTTTATAACACATAATATCAAAGCTAATTGTTTCCTTCTCGTAAGTTGTACTATGATTTTGAGATGAATGTATGAAACGAAAGTGCAAATATTTAATTTCAAGTCATTTACTCTTCTTTTGTCTCGATCTATGCATACTTGAAAAATTAAGATAAACAGATAAACAAATACATCAATTCAACTTGCTTCGTTGCCTTTGAATGAAAACTGTCCTTTTTGTAGTAGAATGAATGCCAAAGTTAAACCAATTTAGGGTTTTCTTTCCGCATGCTACCCCGTTTTGCTTCTTGGCTTAATTTCATTTTTACAGAGCAGTCAGTTATAGTCAGTGTCAGTGAGCAGAAAACAGCAGTGCACAAAATGACTTGGTTTACTGTCTGTGTACTACTGACCGCTGTCCCTTTTTATTGCTGTAATTCAAGTCGTTTATTTCGCCTAAACTACTTACTACTGCTGCTGCAGCAGGAGACATTGGCCAAATTGCGATGGTCACACATTACATCTACACGCGTTTACAAAGCAATAATGTAATGGTGTGCTATAGAGAGTAGAGTAACGCTATATTTTATGTGCTAGATCTGTTTTGGCTAGCTCGCAAATTTTATTTACATTTTTTTCTGTTTTTGATCATGTTATATGATAGAAAGGCACATTCCATTACACCAGCAAAATCTGATAAATGTCAGTCTCTGAATTCAGCAATAAAACACGTTGCTATTATAACTATGACGAGCAACAAACAGGCCTTACACTAAAACATGCTTTTGTGGTGAGCTATAAAAGTGAGAACAGATTACCATCATCACAAATCACAACAACATCAACAAAAAGTCTAATTATTTTTTGCACCAATAGCTGTGCTGGTATGTGATTTTAATTTGCTTTGATATTAAATTCCAACTCAGCATGCTGACTTGAAATGCAGGTTTTTGTCTTCTTTTCAGTTTCTGCAATTTTGATTTGAAGGCTCTTTTCACTGCCACCACGACCACGTACAGATATTACTCGTGGTCTTCTCGGTTATTTGGTTTGTAGTTCACTTGTACCTTCATTTTCATTCGATTTCGTTTGGAGGGGAATGAGAGGGACGATCATTTTGATTATGTGTTATTTGTCATGGCATTCACAGCACATTTACTAATGTACAAGTTCGTGGGACCACCTCAACCACGACAGCACTTGGCAAACATTAATCTTATGAATGCATTTATGCATAAAAGTAATCATCATCAATATATTGATGTGCTATATCAAAAAATGACATAAAGAGCAAACCTACGGCAGGAGCCAGCTGCCATACGGTCGATTTTCTGTAAAAAAATGGTGTAGTATTATAATGAGTATAATCAAAATAGTGTGCATTAAGTGTATGGTAATATATCATGTGAATCTTTTTATTGAACATTTAGGGTACACTGATATAGCTATAAATGTGACCAAAATCACTCCCCATAAGAAAATAATACAAAAGGCACTTTTTCATTTTGCTTAAAATGCCGATAGTATTCAAGCATGATGAATGCCTAAAAGGATGAATTACGCTTCAAGCATCAACGTCACACTGTCATCATGCCCGTTGCCGTAAGATCCTCTTGTTACTATACAAGATGATCATCAGTCATCACTCTGGTCAACCAATTGCAGTTTCTCATGCCACAACCACGTACTTCATTTCGCGATGCTGCACTTCAGCACAAAAGTGAATAATGCTACTGACTACTGATACCATGCAAAAACATGTTATTTTTTAAAAGAAACTGGCCATCTTCAGATTTAACAGTGTTTGTAAATCACAATGAGGTAATGATATGAGGCTAACATTTTTTTGCACAAAGGAAACAAGTATCAAGTATAGCGTATATAAACTACATCAAGTGATTTTCATCGTGCTTAAACAGGGTAATGACGTACCATCGTGTGTACAGATATTTTACCTAATCATATTATATGAATGATGATGAAGATGATCTTGTAAAGCTTGCCAAATGCCTTGCATGTTTGCTTCTAAATTCCTAGCAAAAAGATAACAGTCAAAGTCGAATGAGTCCTAGAAAAATGCAGTAATAACTAGCACTAACCACAATATCAGCAGTTGATAGTGGTCACTCTGCAAAAACTAAATTTTAGTCCTCGTCTTACTTTTTGGATCTCATTTTGATATGACTTTTGATAGAAAAGAAGACGCTCCATTGTATGGTTTGGCATTGATGCAAAGTTATTGTTTGCTTCTAGCCCCATACTAAAAATCAAATTTGCCAAAGTATAACTGAAAAAACAATTGCCTGGCAGCAGCTACTTCATATATTCAACCATAGTTGCCAGAATTTCGACAGTTCAATAGTGTCATTGTTGTTTTTGTTTATTTTGGTATATGAAATCAAAAATGCATTTCACGAATAATATTAGAGCATACTCCCAAATGGATTATGCTAGAATTTTGCAATAATAATGTTATGTTCAAACTCACTTGAGACTCAATCATATTAGCTTTCTGAGATACATGTGCGGAATTGGCAAATGCTAGCAGAATGCCAGATTTGTTTTTACGAATCCTCTAAATAATTTTTGAGCATACTACGGAGAATGACATGGCAACATCTGTATGTCATCCAAAGAAAAAGAAGGCGTCATTATATTGATCGAATTGTGTCAATGTGAAGATAGTAGCATATTATTATCCAGCCAATGAATCTGACAAAAATAGACACAATTTACTTCTTCAGTGTAAAAGCAACAGCATCTGACACTGTAGACGATGACGGGATCCTGAAGTCTAACCAACTTTATCATATATGCATAAAATTTTATGATTATAATACTATTGTCATTCACTATACATTGCCATCATCTTCATTTTTACCAATTTGACAGGCACACAGGTTTCAGTTCAATTCTTTATTGGATCCATTTTGATCATCGTAAACAGAGCTTTGCAAAAAATACAAATCTGTTATTGAGTCTGCTCCACTCTGTAACTTCACCTTTACCTCACCAGCCAGCCTGACAACAAAAACAAGCTTAGTAACAACAATTGCATATACAATCGCAACAACCTGACTGACTGACTGTGATTGCGGATTGCGATTGGATCTCTTTGCTAAAATGATTTTTTTATTTGTAAATAGGTATATAGATACATGCACATACGTAATCAGTTGCCTTCGGGCAAGTCGAAGGAAGAAGAACAATTTATCTTGTTGGGGCTTCCAACAAAAACATAAGCCCTTCTTTCAATCTCAGCCATCTTCTCATCTTGCAAAATAACCACGTAGTAGTTATTCCTGTTAATATACCAAAACAAAATTAATAATAGCTGGTTAAGTAACTATATGCGTATGCCTTCTTGTATTGGGCATTGCTCAGAATATATGTGTTTTTGCAGTACTTTTTATAGCAAATACACAGAATACCTGAAAACGCTGATGATGATGACGACGTGAGCGACAACGAATTGCCTTCATAAAAATCCTGTACCGTCACCAACGAGTTATTATGGATTGCTTGTATGGCTTGGAAAAACAAAGGCCAAACAATGTCAGGCAGGAGACTAGAGAGAAGTAAAAACAGCAATAGCAGCAGCAGGTGCATGTCGCTCTTCTTTTTAGCTGGAGGTAGTGTTTTTGTTTGAATCTCCTCTTTTTACTCTCGCTAGACTTGCCTTCAGTTTGAGATGTCGTAGTCGCTCTTTGGAAAAGCTTAAGCTCAGACAACTAGAGAGAACAGGACAACGAACAAAAACAAAGAAGCGTACTTTAGGGAAAAATGCATAAAACATAAGACCACCATCGGCACTATCTAGCACCATTATGATCATAGTCAATATTTATGAACCTTCTTTGCCAGATAATCATGAGAATGATGAATCTGTGAATCTGCTCCTCTCTCTCTGTCTCTCTGAACCTAGTAGTCTCACAGTGAACGTGACATGATCAGCTACGAGTTTTTTTAAATATTGTTTTTGTGAAAGAGGAGGAACGCGAACGTGAGAGAAGGAATGAAAATGACAAAACGTAATACACGACACAAGAGTGAAGATGAGAACGGAATAAGTAATAATATTAATAATAATATTGTTCTGCCCTATCTCTAGCACTTTTGTTTAGGAAAACAAGTAGGTAGAGTGTGTGTTAGTGGAGTGAAGTGGAATACGCTATTTCACTTTCATTCCAGGCAATTACTTTTTAATAATGTACCAATGCAAAGCTGGGCCAAAGCCTTCTGGAGACAAATAAAGAAAATAAGGAGCAACCAAAGAAAGTGTAAAAATGCTATGAATAAATGTATGGATGGAAAAGTAGAAAATGATAGTGTTATTGTTTGTATTTTTGCGCACAAGTTTCATCGATCGCCAATGTTAAAAATACAAAGTTGGTAAAGGAGGAGGAAAACTAGATAGTTTTTTGTCGTCATCCTAATCGCTTCTTTTACTCCCTCTCATGTTCTCATTGTACAAGGAAATAAGGCATTGCTGATCTTACTTCTTAAGATTTCTATTTACTTAGCTGCAGGCATACACCAGATTTCATGTCTTGGCAAAAAACCCTTAACTAAAACCCTCTTCAGCAAGATATCAAGTATCTAGGAACTTGAGAAAACTTTTGGTCCTGAAGGGTTTCATGTTTCATCGGGCGCTAATCACTTTCTTTCCTGAACAAGATTGCTCAACTTCAAATTTAGGAAGGTGAAGAGTCTTTATTATTAATACGTAATTCGTAGAGTGAGGATGGGGAAAGATGAAAATCTGTAATACTGCTTCCAGAACCTGGACAACGCCCTGTTTTTGTTGTCTAGAAGAGGAATTCACAAGAGGGCTTAGGCATTTACTTGTTTTGCTCTATCCGGTGTGATTAGTTCATACTAGGATGTCGCCCTTGATTATATGGGTCTGTTTTGCAACCCAATTTTTTTAACACAATACATATTACGAAAAACGGAGATGAGAAATGAATACCCATTGCAAAACTTTTTAATGAGTTGGTTACTCGTTAAAATTACATCCCAGTAGTACATAAGAATTCTTATTTCAAAATTTGCTGTGAAAAACAGTTTTAAAAAATTGCTCTAAAGGGTAGGAAAAAAGAAGACAAGAAAGTCGCATGAAAAAATTGCCATAAATACGATGAAGAAATCAGGTTAGTAGTTTAGTTTATATGCCATGCTACCCATCTGTCTTTCCGCACATCCCCACCTTAATCTTCATTAGTCGAGCGTGTACCATCACCACCGTCATGACAGGAGAGATTAACCAGAATACAATGCAATGCTTGCATTATTTTTGGGAATATAGAAAAGGCAAAGAAGGTAAAGCTTCTTAAAACTTACAAAATATTTTATTTTGTCTTCCGCATCCAAGCAAAAAACTAAACTCCTTTTTGTTTACTTCTCCGCACTCAACTTGCAATAAATACATTATTACATTTTTCTTCGTTTTCACGCTTCTCCATTTTGAATGCGAAATCATCTCTCCTCACCCTGTGTGAGTTTAGCTTTTGGAAAATGTTATACTACTTTGCTTTGCATTTTTTTCCCTTTCCGCTCTGATGTTCTTTTCTTAATCTGTACTGCAAAACAAAGTTGCTAACGAGCTAGTGCTGGCTCTTGATGATCATGCTTCCTCAGCACTTTTGCTCCCGAAAGTCAGATAGTTTCTTCCAAAAAACGAAATTCGTCTACATTTTTATATCTGTTTCTTAAGCACCATAGGCGAGATTTTTTAAAAGCGAGCGTGTTTGTACATACAAAGTTTGTCTGAAAACGAATATAAATGGATAATACAGCAGTCAGGCTTAAAGAGGAATGAATTGTAACTTTTGGAATGTGGCAGAAAGTACTCTGAAAGTTTCTGTGTACAACGTGTAGGGAACACGCTTAGCATTTTATGTTGCTTGAATCCAAAAATATATGCCATAAAATAAAATAATAGATTCACTGAATAATAGTATGCTGAATCTGCTATAAAATATTCCATCACATCCGCTACAGCCAGCACCAAAAACATTTATTTAAAGCCATGAAATATTAAAAGAGTTAGCAATTTATGGCGCACTTCATTTTGCAAGAGTTACAACCTTATTTAGCCGTACTTAACCATTTCATTTATTGCATTGACCAGTAAACTCTTGACTAGTCATATTTTTTGTTCTTCTGATTATTCCATCCACTCCATCATCACCAACCACACAAATGCATTCTCCTTAATACCAATCTGTAAAATTATTGCCATCGATCATTGTTCTTGCAATGTGTGTAGGTTTGAGGTATGTGAGGCAATTCATCCTGGCGGTGATGGTGTAGCCATATCGTCTGAGTAAACTAATGTTTATATATGTGCACTGTAATTATAGTAAAAATAAAATGTTTTAAGATAGCATCCTGCCTCTCATCATCATCGGTAAATTCCCACACATATCATGCATGGATGCAGAATCTTGATGAGGATGCCAGTGTGCCAGCAAAAAAGGAAAATGTTTTCCTATTCCTAACAGGCTAAGATAATGTTGCTTATAAATTCTCACCATCATTTCAGCTTGTTTTGGGAATAATTCAGGGTATTTCCAAGCTGAATTTAGTATACCTGCAAGCTATTATAAGAGCCGATTCTAAGGTTCGACCAACCCACACATTTCACCGATTTCGGCTCGACAACTACGCTGCAGAGTGAGAAAGAGAGAGAGAGAGAGAGAGAGAGAGCAAGTCGTGTCAGCACCAAATATATTGTTGCCCATCTCATCCGCATAATATGCATGAAATTAATGAATTTCTGCAATGCCAATGAATGTTGTCATGAGTAGTTTGTCTTTAGTTTATGTTTTATGTGCTGGCGGCTGGCAATGTTGGGTTGGGATGCCGAGGATTACGGAAAGGTCAGCTCACTACGACTGAGAAAAACAGACATGTCTTTGACTTTGTATTTTATTCGTTCATAACAAGAGCCAACCTGAGCCACTCTTCTCTTCGTTGTACTTGCCAATGGAGGGGTAAATAATTGGTCATGCCAATAATTATTTTTATTGTTACATCTGAAGTTGCTAAAGTGTAAAAGAGGAGACTGTTGACGTCACCTTGTTTTTGGCTTTCAACCTCTCTGAATGAATGAAGATGAATAGCTGTAATAATATGCAAACGAAAAATTACATGCACACAGTGTTTTACTGGTTATAAAACACTGACCAGGAATGCACATTCCTCCAACCATAAATATAAATTATTTATCCAATGCGCTTCATCATCATCAGAATGATGGCCACAAAAAGACAACATCATCCTACATAATATATAGAGCCATCAGCAATATGCATCGTGAGAAATAATCTCGTCAAAATAATTATCACTACCAATGCAAAGCATTTTTTACACTTGTTGTCTTCGAAGGGAATTGTTAATATTAAGGAGGAATAATCAGGGATGTTGTTTTTCTCATCACACCGTACTAACTCTATAATTTTACTGAAAAAGAGAAGGTGACACATGAAATATTATGACAAATGAAAACTGCGTTGATTAACCTAGCCCCCATAGATGCTTGATCGACACTGAAAGACCTTTGAACAGTAAAGCTGCTTAACAACCCCAACATCTTTTCTTGATTCTTGGATTGACTTAAATTATTTTAATACGCACAACATTCGTTTCAAAGTTCAGGCTGATAGTTGGAGTCAAAATATAATTAGTGCCTTGCACACACCATCATCATGCACTCTCATCATAATATTTGCTAATTAATATCAACTCGAAAAAATATATTTACAGTTAGTTACTTGATTGCTAAACACACACACGTGCATATGTGTCGATATGACAGTGACATAACTGAATGTAGAGCAGCTTTCGTGTACAAATGATTATTTATTACGTTTTGCGATTATCGAATTAATAGCAATTCCAGAGTATTACACAAGGACGCCACACATGCATGGCAACTGAAACGACCAGACGCAGACGTCAAATTATTACCATTCAACTCAAATCTGCTTTTATGCAAAAAAACACTAAAGATAGTGTCTGTTGCCATCATCACCAATAGCGGTTCTACTATACACTATGCACCATACTAAATATTAGAATAATATTACTGAAATTGCGTTGCGTTGCCTGTTCTCTGTTTGTTTTTGCATTGAATGTTTTTGTACAACGCAAAAGAGTGGGATTCGAATAGCCAAAGAAATTCATACTGCTGTAATTAATACAATAATTTCCGCTCTGTGTTTCTTCCAAGTTGCAATTCATTACTAAAATATTGACTCTTCTCTCGTTGTTTCGTCTGCAATGATGAGTAAGGCATATGATTAGTATGTTTTTGTTTCATTGTGTCTACGCGTCCATGTTTTGTGGGTACTGGGTACTATTACTTATTCCCTTGTGACTAAAGACTAGACGCTACTTTAATATGAATATATGTAGTAAATTTGCTTATTTCGAATGTGCGAACCCATTAATAGATGAACTAAATTATCATGCTTGCTCACATGTGACATAACAATGACAATAGCGTATGCCTACCAAATACATGGCATAATGTTTTTATGAAAGAGATCTTTATTTGATGAGTCACTAGCTGTTGACTTTGGTAGACACAGCACACACTGGAGTTATGAAGTGACGTTGTTAAGCCTACTTTTTCATGCTTTTCATTATTCTAAAAACTAGGAAAACATTTGATCTAGTCAGGCAAAATGAACCCAGTATAATGATGCATGATAGCAAGGCAACTAGACAAAGTCCAGCAAAATCTATGGAAACCTCGCGTTTTAAACTTTTCTTGTCTTGCCTTTCAAGTTTTGTTAGTTCAGTAGGTTACAACTCATTTGGAAATGTTGTACTCGGAAAAAGAACTTTTCATGTGGAAATGAATGATGCCGTGCAAAATGAAATGTAAAACTATGGCAGTGATGACTGACGACTAATTAGGCTAATAATTAAGACTAAGCTAAAGAGTTCTCGTGGTTTCATGAGAACAAGTAGCTAACGAGTATGGAGAGGACAAAGAGTGACTAATCCATACATTTTATCAATTATGCAGTAATGAGCTTGTTGTTGCTAAAATGTAGATTGTGCTTGCATTGACGAAAACATTTCATTCTGCCCAACTTTCTTGATTTCAAGTTGACATGCCTCATAATAACCAAAGACAGATTCTGCAAGTTGGTAACTATACTCTTTTCACTCTGTCTCTTTACAAAAATGAACCTAATTTGAGCTCCTTCCTTGTTTCAAAATCCAGGATGTGTAATAAAATGTAATATGGTACACTTTGTGAAAAACTCTGCACAACTCCTGCCCACACATTATATGAAAAGGAGAGGAAAATTGTCTAAAAATTAAGCCTGACAGAGTGAGAGCACATTATTATGCAAATAAGGAAACTTGCGCATATAGAGTTACACTTTTGAAGTAATTTGTGGAACTCGCCTGAAATGTATTTCACTTTGCATGTGAAAATAGATTTATCTTTAAAAGTCCAGCGGCAGAGTAAAAGAAGGCGAAACTAGTGTAGGATTTCGTTGGATAAAACATAATATTATCCACTTTTTATGTATGCCAACTATAAGGTCCATATAAGTACAAGCATTTACAGTCTTCTCATAACTACTATTACTTATAATAATAGCATCATTTACTTGCCTTCATGAATGCATCTAAAAGAGAGTGAAAAACGCTCGCATACACGTACTCAGCCAAACGGCGACGACCATGTCGTCGACAAGTTAATGAAAATGAAAACAAGAAAGGCGGAAGAGAAGAGGAATCGGTGAGAGATACCATCACAATTTCAACCAAGTACATTCACTTAAAATTTTGGGATGTATGCATATATAACACATTTATATAGAGTGTGGAGAGAATGTATGCGGAAGAACATTATAATGGGCTTGATTTTCTCTGCAAGCGGCTTTTGGTCGAGACACTACTATTACCACATAAGAATCATCTCCAAAAAGTCATTTTCTTCTTGGAACTTGGAATATTGGATGGTAATTCATAAAATAATAAGAACAGTAATATCCTGTGTGTCTGAAATAATCAGTACCATTGCCATCACATTCCACTCCATGCACTCGTGTTTTTACTGTACATTTCCATTTTTCTATTCTACCAAGCACAAGTATCAATGTTACTATAAGGATAGTGTATGGTACAGCGGACTTATCTACATTTCCATTTTGTATGTTTTGGGGTAAAATGAGCCCAACGCTATTAGAACAGAGTCTCATGTTTTCGTAAAAAGGAGATGATGTGTGTCATATCAGCAGCAGCAATATAGAGAATATAGTGTAGTAGCTGCATTTGGGAGCTATTGTAGTAAATATAAGATTATTAAAAAGATTTGACAAACAGAGGATGAACAGCCTTGCATTTAGATGATGCTATTGAACCAAAAAATGTAAAAAATATGTATGCATCATATTCCATGCAATTACTCCACACTCCAATTCTTTTCATACAAAACCATAAGGAATATCTTGACGCAACCGTATAAAAAGTACCATGATGAAAATATTTTTTTTTCCTGATTTTGACGTACTATTTCAGTCATGTTCAACATAACATGACACAAATTCAGTCAAGTTATATAGCCAAGGGATAATGACTTAGTGGATGAGAAAAACCAGATGGACAAGATGACTAAAACTCTCAGAATCTATTTTGAAAAACAAAATTTATTGAAGGATTTAGCAGAGTAGCATCAACAAATTATTGTTCAAGCAGTGTTGGCAGTAAATCCAAATTATTTACGTACACTTCAGTTTCATAAATTTGTTACCAAATCTGTATCGATGGTGGGCATTAAAAACAATAATTTTTCAGGCTGACAAGACTAACAGACAAATAAGGTTTATCGATCAGCTTTAAAACAAGGTATTTTGAACTTTAGTGCATTTTTTGTAAAATGAAACGCTGAATAAAAATTCATGGAAAATAAACAAGAACGACATTTCCCAAGAACTTTCGCTGAGCTTATATGGATCAGTTTTCTCGCAGCTATATCTCCAACTCATCCTTTTCATCTCCTCACAGAAAAGTAATATGACAGTTTTGTAGAAGCCCCTGACAAGCCATTTTATTTTACCAGCAAAACTTTATCCTATTAACTGATCCATACATGTACAAGCATACGCCGCAACAATAATTTAAATAATTCCATGAACTGCTACGCTGCTATGGTTGATAATATGAAATAAAGTTGATCTCGGAGTAACACAGAAAGACAGAAACTCCACCACATCACATTTCAGTCTTTGCCAGTTTCGTGTCATGCGTGGCACATCACCCACAATGATCCTATATAATCTTTGTGGCCTATTATTCACACGGCCTGTGTGTGTCAAAGTGGAACACAAGTACAGAACCACATAAACTTTTGATTAAACTTTACTTTGTTCATGTCATTATACGCTTCTTTCACCATCACTTCACCCTCAAAGCTCTTCTGCTTCCAACACATCTCCATCCAACTTTAATTATCAGAAAGGCTGTGTAAAGGAAATAAAACGTGCATATGCACATTAATTCACTATCTACCATTATCATGGCAGTTGACGTGTTGGTAAAGGATCAATATGTATTTGGAAAAGTAATTAAATAGTATTTTAAAAATTGCCTGTTACATGTCATATGCATTAAACTTTTAAACCTCCCCATTCATTCAGGGTTATATTATTGTGTACCAATGCCATGTGTATGTACTGCAGGCATAAACTAGTAAAATTATTGGAAGCTTACACAGCAGTGTTCGACACTGAGGATGATGATGCGGATGGTGATTATTATTATAGTAAATTTGATGATTACTGTGTGGGCACAAAATTATATGTGTTTTTAGGATGAAAACTGTAGATTGATCTATAAAAGCCTATTTGGTTGATGCATCATGACTGGCTGGGTTTTGGGGATTTTATGACTTGCTGTACAATCCCATGGGGCAATGTAATTTTTATAGAATGTCATTCACAATTCCTGCAGTGTATCATCCATCCTACAGCACAATATAAATCCGTCGTAATAATTTTAGTATTGTGACAAAGCAGAATGTTAGCAACTTTTCTATAGTCTATAAAAATTTCTCTTTCTTTGCTTTGCAGAGTTTTCTTTTGACCGGAGAACGGCATTGATCAAAATGTGCTGCTAGTTATAGACACAGCAACACAAGCAACTAATAACGTTTTCCTAAAAACAATAAAAATGGCTGAAGAAACGGACAAGGAATCGAATCAAGAAGAGGTGCACCACCATCAACAACCCATGAGCAACAATAGCTTGGAAGGGACAAATGGCTCGTCTTCCATTGAGAGCATACCTCAGGCAACGTCTCATTCAGACTCGTACTATTCCTCCGACATAGGCAGCACTGAGCACTTGGTGGTTGTTCTCGAAGCGGAAACTAGTTTCGGAAGCAAGCATGATCCCATCACTCAGTTTATTACACACAATAATAATAATATTGGCGGAAAGGGAGGCTTCCAAAACGGAGCTGGCGAGGAAGTCATTTTTTCCAATAGCATGGTCGAGGCTGCTGGTCATCGGGGAATGATAATACACCGAGGCAGTATGACAAATGGAACTACAAGTCCAACAGCGTCCTCGCCCGTTGGAACAAGTGAGGCCGCTGGAGACCAAGGGCTGAGCAGTGGGGATGGATCCCGTCGTCATTCCAAGAGTAGCAGTCTTCCGCACGGGGTGAAACTCTGTCCAGAGAAGAAAGAGGGGAATAATGAGACAGGAGCAAGTGGAGCGTCTGGCGGTGAGGGCTTGAGGCAAGCAAAGGCAAGCTCTTCATCTTCCATGTCGGATTATAACACGGTGAGAGACGAGGACAGGGATTCCTCCTTGTCTGGTGATCGATGGGCGGGTTTGGAAGAGGAGCTTAGAAAGGCACAGACCGAGCTCAAGGCAAAGAACGCAGAGGTGGAGCAATTGAAAGGGATTCGGCAGCAGGTGGAAGGAGAATTAGAGGATTTGACTGCATCATTGTTTCAGGTATGTCCATTTGCTATAAACACTAAAGTGAAATAAGTTGCCCATATTATTTTGCTGTCTTTTCATGGGGAGAGCAAAATGCTTGGTTTCATGCGTCATTAGTTTTCCCTTTGCTCATATTTGCTGAGTTGGTAGAGCGCTGCTCTCAAGGGAGAAAATATCTCATTTCCGTTCTAATGCCCAAACAAGCATTCACATCTTATGTACTTACTAACATAACTCTAATCTCACAGGAAGCGCACAAGATGGTAAATGCGGCCAAAGTTAAGGAAATCGCTAGCGAGAAGAGTCTGAAAGAGGCAAGAATGCAGCTGGAAGGGTTACAGGCGGAAGTGGCAGCTCTCAAGGCACTCCTCATAACATCCACCCCATCCCGTCCTAATCTCGGTAGCAATAGCAACAATGGAACTACCGGTGGTAATGGAATCTCCCTATTCAAGAAACAACACAAACGGTGTCCCTCCCATAATCATCTTAACTATGGAAGGTCTGCAGAGGATGACACGGATTCAGCTCAGTAAGTATCACGTCATGACTTTTAAAAAGCAGTTTTTCTCTTTGACAAATTGTTACCTACACATTTTTGTCGTAGACGTTAACATTCATTCACACAAAATGTACGTGTTGGTTGACACTTGCATGTAGCATGAATAGAAATTATATTTAAATCAGATTTAAAAATGAAAATGAATCTTGATTAGGAGGAGGATGACATTCAAAATACGGAGGATATGATGACTTGTTAGTTTTTTTCTTATTGTGAGATTTCTGAGTACTTTTCAGTTATCAGTCAACTGTGAAATAGCGCTATTGACTACTAGAGAAGCTTACCTGAATTGTTCGACACTTTTCAATGATGGCTAATGGCTTTCTGTAGTTGCTACTTTGTACGATGCATGACATGACGAGCATGAAAATTCTCACCATTGACAATGGATGAATAGAAATACAGGGCCCTTTTTGATGATTGCATTTACAGCAAAGTGCTATGTTGCTGCACATGGCAAAAAACTAAATTCATGAAGAAATTTGCTTAGATTGCATATTTAATGGCGCGATTGGAATTGGAACCAAGACTGAAGAATAATAGATAGAAAAATTAACAAAAAATGTAGCATTTAAAGAGATTGTTGTTATTAACATCATTTGCTAGCAAATTTAACTCGGATACTTTTTGATCATACGTAATAACGCAGTAGCTCTAACAATCGTGTCTAAACTTAAACAGCCGCATCGCGACCTTCACCCCTACCTGCCCATTTACTAATATTTGAAACAGTCACTAAAAATCTCATCTCTGAGATAACGCAACATTTCGCATCGACAAGGAAAAATGGACACATTTATACATGATGCTGGCAGCCAATAGTGTAAAATATCTACAACCCTGCCAGAAGCATACCGTCGCGCTATTAAATTGATTTAGGCACTTGCAAAACTCTAAAATCAAAGGGTTGATTTTGCGTATCGAACCAAGTGAGTTCATGCGTTCTCCAAAGTACAATGATTACAGTTACGCAACTATTGTCTTTTAGCACCATTTTGGGTTGGTCATTTCATTTTTAATGTGCATATTATTACTATGCCATTATATGAATACTTGTAATAAATCCACAGTATATCCAAATTAATATAAGTTCATGATCGACACATACAAGTTTGCTGCACAAAGTATTTTGACAGAAAAAGTGTACTCACCATGACAATAATTTGTATAAATTTTTACACATAAATCTGCAAATCTTTGCCAAGAAATGTTTAAGTCAGTAAGGCTTAAACCTTAATAAGTAGCCGAGGTAGGTTTGTTTTATGCAATCACCAAGCCGAGCGTCATCAAAATCATAATCAGTCGCCTCCTCTATTTGCCAGTTTCCCTTCTAGGCAATAATGCAATGGTTGTATGGTTGAGCACATGTTGGACTTATGTTGCTAAAGCGACTAGGTATATAATCTTTTGTGTGTTTCGTGTTGAGCTTTTCTTTGTTGCTTTGACACAGTGTGAAAATAAGCACTAGAAGAACGTGTTAGCAGCTTTGATCTTTCCTTTTCATACAAATAGTTGAAAAAGGCAAGCTATATGTAGGCACATTCATTCATGCATATATAGAAGAGGGTTTTTTTAAATTCAGACCATTGAGACAAAATGTGGCTAAGAGTAGCATGCTACAAACATGTGAAAAATATAATTAAAAATATTTATTGTTATTGCTAGGAAAACGATGTTTTGCAATTAATAAAGCTTAGCAAAATGTTAAAAACCATCTTTTTGCTAATCCCGCTCACTGAATGATTGATTCAAATGTAATGCGCAGTACTACTGATTAAAATCAGTATTTTTACAATAATATGAACCCAATAAGCACATGATAATATGCATCTACATCAATAAAACAAGAGTGTTTTATTGCATGTAATGGGCTAACAAAATTATGCTTCTTTTAGATTGTATCGCTGGGCCCATTAAGAAGTGTTAATGTTGCTACCTAGAAAAACTCCATAAAAGGGCATGTTCATGTTTACTAGATTTTGCATGTTGTTTTAGTTTGTGTTGTATGTATTGTATAGGGAGTGAACGATTAAGTCGTTGAAACTTGAGCCATTGTGTTTATTGCTTTGATTTCCAGAAAGCAAAAGGAGAAAACCAACGAGGTGGTAATTGACCGTTCTCGGTGTGATCTGGATCCCATAATGCTGGGGCATTTTGCAGCATGGCGTGCTGAGCCCATACTCAACCGAGAAAAGTCCATATTTCTGGATAAAATGTACACGGAAGAGATTGACCCTTGTTTGACATTTGCTAATGAGCCTCTAGTCATCAGACTGAGAAAAGCTATTGAGGACAATTCCATTTGGGTTGAACCAGTCTCCGAGAAGGACCGAACTAATGTTCCAAAGTATGCTAACTAGTTTTTTATGCAATATTTTATGATAACCTTGTTTTGCGAGATTTTATTTTGGAATTTTCCTTTTGATGTGCTCCTAGGGAATGTGCACTTCTCTCTTGCCCAAAGGTTTGTCATTATCGCATGCGGTTTGCGTTTGACTCTGATGAATGGTTTGACATCTCCAGATTTTGTCGGGATCGGGTAAGACTCAATGAATCTACCTAGTTGCCAAAAAATGGAAAATTGACATTCGATATCTGTTTTATTTTACCATGCATTTTTACTTGTATTACGTTTCAGATTGCTGCTGTTTGCGAGTTTCTCAACTACTTGCGTTACATCAAAAACGGCCTTGTTAAGGCTTCTGTAGATGATGCATATTGGGAAATTCTTCGACTCCGCAAACAAATGGCTCTTGCAAAACTAGGAATCGCCATTTCTTAATATTGTTTGTTCTCTTGAATATGCAGGATTTGTTTTTTGTTTCCCAATCCTTTAAAACATTTCAATTTAAACCCAGTCATAATGCTATACATTAAAAATATGCAATCATCGTTATTATGGTTGATTGTCACGTTGTTGCCATTCGTACCGGGAACAGCCAGAGGATTTCCAAACTTTTCAGCGCATTTTACATACGCAAGTAGTGCACAGCCGGACATTGGGAAAGGAAAGATAAACCGTAGAGACTGATGCTGATACTGATAGAAATAATGCTAAAAATGAGAGAGAAAGGTTTAACTGAACGAACCCACCACGAATTTTCACAAAACAAGCTATATATTTGAGAGAATCGATTTGATTGGCAAAGTAGCAGCAAAAGTTAAAATGATTGTAATGTTGCTTGCCATTTTCATCATCTTCCAACATAGGTCTGTCGTTTCAAATTTATAAAAAAAAATGTGCAAACAATGCATTGCAGCTACATTCCCAAAACTTGCCTATTTCTTCCATAAGAAAAAAAAATACCAAAGTTGGTTTTGGTTCTTTTATTCCAACATCTTTCCACTTGACTATCATGAGTAACTTCAAACTTATCTTATTGTAGTCTTATGTAGTAATGTTATTTAGCATGTTGGGTGTACAATTAGTGTACTTTGATATGTCTTGTAAATATTTTGTAAGCAAGTGCCAATCCACTAAATAACACCTAAAAATCAACAAGCCAAGAACTACTCGATCGCACTAGTACTATCAAATACACAGTATACAGTATAGCTTATATTCAAGCTAGTAAAAATATCTTAAGGCCTTTAATTTTGCATATAATTCTTGCAATTAAAAAATAACTAGATATACTTAACAATGAAAAATAAACTAATTATTAAACTTAATTACAAAACTGAAATAACCACAGTTTTGTTACAATATTATTTAATTGAATGTTGCCAATATATGTTGATGTACTCCTGTGAAGTAAACATTTTTAATGAGTAATCCTGTACATTCAAGATATGTGAATTATACAATTTATTTGTAACTTTGCTAGTTAATAAGTGTAGATTTACTAAGTTTATTGATATAGCGATAGTCCATATTATATGCATGTAAATATGGGTATAAAAGTAACGGTTATTATTATTACGGTTATACTCACTTGTGAGTTTGAACGCAATCTCGTTATCGCAGCAATTTCCCGATAGAATTTCGTTTATTTAAACAGTAAGATTGAATGATATTGACTGTATCGCTAAAGTACATCTGGGTCTGTGGGATCCGTTAAGGAATGAAATGCTGCAAATAGTCGCAAATTTGTTGTTTTAGTGTTAACCTACTGTAGAAGAACTTAGAACCAATTATAGTTCTCTAAAATATCTTTACAATTTATAATGCATGTTATAATGAAAATATAGACTATACAGACTTGTTATGTAAGCAAGGCACGACGAGGTTAGCGGAATTGCAGATTACACGTTTGACTTTTGCGTTGACAGTAATGCAGTGAATTAAAATGTCTAATCATTACTGTAAGGGACATTTTCATATTCTCAACTTTAAATAAAATTTCTACAATCATTAGTTATGCAATCAAAGGAAAGCAGCCAGAGAGAAAACGTAGTTGCTCAAAATTTTCGATTAAATATTTAATTAAAAGTAAAAAAACGCATGCTTGATATACAAACTTGAGTTTGCCTGTCAGGCACAAAATAAGTTGGAACATTGTTGTAAAGTAAGAGAAAATCAAGTAAATGTGGCTTGTCATTCAGTATTATAAGTACATTGTTTTTGTGTTATATCCTAATCATCTTTTTATAAAACTACCAAAAAACAAGCAAACGTATGCGTTTGCTCAAAAGGAAAAATATGACACTGTGTTAGTTGTCATCTTTGCCTGCTTTCATTGTATGGCAAATAACTGCATGCTCTGATTTTCTTGTCAAAATATTGTTTGTTGTGTATGTAAATCAGATATTATAATTATATGTTTATCATACAAGCAAACATACTCAAAAATTATGGAAATTTTGTACTCAAAAACATGTTGCTAATATAGTGAAGCAGGCAGTAGATCTGATTGCATGATTGTTAAAAAATGATTATACTATTAACATTATAAATAGCTTTACACAGTGGATTGATTACTGTAATCTACAATATGAATACTTCTATAATATATTAGCTATTAAATACGGAAATCAGATTTAATAAGTAGTTATATGGCTTAGCTACTGCTTGTTTAGTCAACTCGGACGAAGACGTATTGTACAGATCTGTATTATGTTATGATCAAAAAAATCTCCAAGAGAATTCGAGAAATAAAAATAAACCAGAAAATTCTTATCTGATAAAATTAATGTCCAAGTTGTTCAAGTATTTTAAAAGTAGCTTTCATTATGCTTGTTTGACATTTACGTTTACATTTTGCATGATTGCATTCTCTGCTGTTAACTCAGCATGTTTGAAGCTCACACAGAAATTGGTGCGTGGTTGTTTGGCATACGCGGCAAAGAGCCGGCAAATGCTGCTGTGTTTGGTGAGACAGAAGCTGATGATGCCGGCAACAAAGTGCAAAGGGAAAAGAGTATCAGGAAAGTGAATGTCGTGGACGACTACACGGCGGCAGTGATGATGGTGACGGTGGTGTGGAGAAACCATAGCAGGAACAGAGTAGTAGCCATGGCCCTGACCAGCCTCAACTTGAACCAACTTTATTGCGATAGTGGTAGTCGTTCGTAGTGGTGGTGATACTAGATGAAGAAGAAACCGTAGAGTCCAAAAGCAAAAGAACAACAGGTAGGGAATAAAAGTTGGTGGTGGTAGCGGTGGTGATGGCACTCAGTCAGCAGCACACTAATAATAGCGGTACTGACTGAACTGAATGAATGGGAAGCAAATCTTGAACAAAAACGTGGTAAGGAAAAAAGACGGACAAAAAGATGTTGCTATTGCCAGAGTAGCAGAATGAGAATGCACTTGTGTGCGTGTGCACCTATGCGCTTAACCTCTCATGCTCAACATTTTCTTTTCCATTTTCCTTATTCAAGATTTACGTTGCCAATTTTGGGTGGAAGAACTTATTATATGCCAAATCTTATTCATGCAGCTTGTGCACGTAATATATTTGCTAGTAGGCGTAAGATTTTTTTGCAGACTTTACGAATGTCAATAATCTTTCACGACCGCCGCTTGCATTTACCTGACGTGCACAAAGCCAGCGTAGTCAAATGCCAATGCTGTATTATGTACGTTTAGAAATATTGGTTTTACATCATTTTTTATTTTACAACCCACAAACTTTCATTCCATATATTTAAATGTAATAAAAGTACCTGAAATAAAATATTGATATTGCATAATTTGAGTGAAAGCAGAAAAAGAAAGGTCATTTTTGAAAACTGACAGTGTTATCGATAATCAATTCTTTGTGTAAACCCAAACAAAGATATTGGAAAACCCAGCAGCGGCTGGGTTACAAGCCTTTGAACTTGAACGCATATAAGGTTATAGCAGCATGGTTCATTGGCATTTCATACAGGCTATGTACACTGGGTACACTATTGCGTATTAAAAATCAATACATTTTTTTATAATAATATTTTTGTTTTGTTCTACGTATCATAGAAATGACTGGTTGGCCGTGGGCAGCAGTAGAAATGGTCGTTTGGTAGGGGCTTTTTTTGACGAGCCATAAAAGTACAGCGTATAAACTGCAAAGCATAATATAATATTTCATAATTTTTCAGACAGTAAAAAATAATACAGTTGACGGTGGATTTTGTCGTTGTCGTGGCAAACGATAAGTTTTGTAAAGTGCCACTATATAAGCTGAATAATGAAAAGACATTTCTTGGCAGATAATATTTTATCCTTTGGTTTTTCATGTCTGGATGTCTGCATTTTTTATTATTGCTGCGAGCATCAGCAAACATCATTGAATTTGCCTTGTTCATCTGTCCTTCTCACCCCGTCTAAAATTGCAAATGGAGCATAAAGCTTCCCTTTGGCTGTTTCGGCTACGTGTTTTTGTTCGCATTACATACAGATTTTTTCACATTCCCCAATAAAAACTTACAAGTTACAAAGCCATAAAAAGTGGTTGTTCGAGTAATATACCTAATAAACTTTTGTAAACTTAGGAAAGCAGACGAGAATGACAATTTATTTTGACTACAGTAATGGTCTGAGTTATGTAGACATCAAAGTATTGACCAGCGTACTCAATTACCCCTTAAAACTGAATTTCACCGTGTTATGGTGCATTTAAGTATAGTGGGGAGCTGCCCCGGGGGGATCAGGGTGGTTTGGGGTAACCTGGGTACCAGAATATTGATCAGCGTGGTTGATTACCCCTGTGGACTGAGTTTCACTTATCTAGCTCAAAGATTTGTGGAGATATTGAAGATGTTGTATTTTTACACTTTTCGCCTCCTAGCGGCTAATGGTGAACAGCTACCGAAAAACGGTTGTCATTTTTGAACTCAGGGGCATCAATTACCTATAAACATGTGGACTTGTGATTTAAAAATATTTGACGTTAACTGGGGTGTGGGGGGTATTTTGGGGAAGGGGGGGTCTGGGGGTAACGGTTTTTTGCCCCAGGCGAGATTTAGTGACCAGGAATCCAATGGTGAAAACAGATTTTGAATATCTGGTCTGGTCTAGGAGGAGATCGCGCTACGGACGGACGGAAGGACGGAAGGCTTATACAGACTTGAAGAGCAATATCAGAAAGCATACTTAGGTCTAAAGACCTCGTCTGCTTAATAATATCTACGTTTTTTAAGCAACGAGGAATGTGGCATTTACCTACCAACACTCAACAGTATCATCCTTGTAATCTCCAGTCGTCGTCCCACCACAAGGGCAGGCCAATCCAATACATCATGTTTCTAAAGTTTGTATTATATCATCATCATAACCAGTAATAATATATTACGCGATTGCTTTCCTATCCGTCTCCCGGTGCGCATAAAAATATATTTTTCCCTTGCATGAAACCGATTTAAAAGCGATATTTCAACAAATACATAAAGAGGAATACAGAAGAGAATGCTCCTCCTGACTCACTTGCTATTCTGTTGTCTCCCTCCTCCAGTTTATACATTTTACTTGTTCAATGAATAGACATTGACGGACATTAATGAACATGCGTGCTTCTTTCAACTAATTAATTTATTTTTCTCTCATTTCGACTTTTCTCTCTTTGCGTCGCTTTTTTCTTTGTTTAGCATATATCATGTAATATGTATGCCCGTAAAGTTTTTTCTCTGCTTGGCCGCTCTTTCACTAGATGTCCTTCTGCTTCCAACTTTCTACTTGCGCATTGCAAATAAGAAAAAAGCAAAGCATTGCGAGTAAAAAATAAAATGATCCAGCTTGTCATGGTACGACAACACAAGGGCAACCGCATTCAATGAACGCAATAGTAATCAGTCATAAACCCATAAGCGCTCATATCATATCAAAGGTCATCATCGGCATATCCGCTGTGGCTGATTAGCTGAATCGCTGCTGCTCTCAATTTGTTAAAGGTATGCAAACTATTGAATGCTGCGTCTTTGCTGACCTATGCAAAAAAGAGTTTGTGTAAAACCCTGAAATATTTTTGCTGACCTATAATGAATGCAGTGTAATCTTCTTTCTTTTGCTGGCCATGACCATGGCCTGTCTATCGTGTCTGAAGCTTGAGTTGGTCTGCACGAGCAAACCTGTTGTGTTTTTGTGCTCAGAGATGCAATATTCCAATGCGATGCATTTCTCACGCGTGCTTCACTCACTCTTTTCTCCTTGCTGCATCCCAGGAATAAAATAGCCCGTCACTGACTGCCTTGAACTTGAATAAGCTCTCAACTTTAGCTTGCCGGCAGACATTGTAGACAATGTTGCGTTGGAAGTTGGAGCAAAGTGGTGGTAAGTTGCAAGTCTAGAAAAACAGGAGCATCATCATCACAGGATCATCATAGAACACCAGAGCCGGCCAGACAAGGCAAGAAAACGACCACGTGAGAGTTTCCTACAAAAAAGAACGATGTTCGTTGCCACTGTCTACTTCTCCCTCAGTCAGCAGTCTCTGTCTCTGACTCAAACTCGTGCTCATATAGGCCAAAGAAAAGGAGATGCAAGTGAGAGGAGACGACGACGACGTCGACCAAGAAGAAGAGACTCCACTTCTACTGCTTATATGAAAGCACAAGTGGAGAGAATGGATGATATTATGGTGATGGTACGGTGTTGTTACCACTGAAAAGCACGTGGTTTTTGTGCGTTTGATGATTGTGTTGCGATGGAGGAGTCAATGGACCGCTGCTACCAAGCCAACAACACACAACGCAACCACCGCCACTGCTGTTGCACTAGCGGAAAACTAAGAGCATTATCATCATAGCAATGTCGTCGTTGACTACTGCTTGGTAGTTCAGTCAGTAAGTTAAGCAGTCCGTGCAATACCGGCGGCAGCAACAAGCATACCGGCACGGGCACCATCATTATGATCTGCAGTTTTCTCATGCCCCAATACTTGTTTTGGAAACAGAAACTATGTTCCAGTTGACTTGGTAGCCACGAGCTTCTGCGGAATGAATTGTTTTCCAAGTTGCCCGTCTCTGGAAGCAAGAAGCTGGGTGTGACAAAATAATGCGCATAAATACATGATGAGTAGGATTGTTACCCATTCCAATCACAAGTTAATTCATCTTGTTTGTTTTAAAAAAACAAAGCTAACTTTATATTTGCTCTGTGGTCATTGGCCCTCCACGAGTAAAAAGTCAAAACTACGCACAGTCTAGTCTGTCTATCGCAAAGAAACTCAAATTTTCAGATGATATTCAGTACTCTCGCGTAGGCACACCTGACTTTCCTTATTTTATTTCATTCGTATATTACCGTACGTAATAAATGTGCTTAACAGGATAAACCAGAGCAATATTTTCGTCTATGATGAAAATAGTTGACTTTTTTGTAGAAAACCATTATTCATCATGCATGTAAATGTAGCAAGAATCGTTATGCAAGCTTGCCATTTATACCAACGGACCAAATGAATCGCATAATATTCCGGTGGTTTTAAATCGTTTTCATGTCCCAACCATTTACTAGAAAATAAGCATTTTCTCAAACAGAGTAAAAAATAATACTACCTGGATACTATAGTGAAAGTTATGAAAAATAATATGTAAGCTTTCTCTTATATAAAACCATTTACCTAAGCTAGTTTTCCTTTGCGGCTTGTGCACGTAAATCTTGTTAAAAAGGATTCACAGCACAGCACATACCTCGAACCGTTTTTCTCATCAAAGTAGCAACGTTAGCTTTTTAGCACACACATAGCGCTCAATGTCCTAGATGGGAAGCAAAAGGCACAAGGCTACAAGCAGTACTACATTTTACAAAAGTTTATTTACCAATATATTACATGATGGTTTATTTAGGCACAATATTATACATTTACTATATTATGTAGTACTTATATCATTCCTATGCTTAAAACATATCGTTCGAAATTTTATACTTTCACCAAATTTAGTCACGAGTTTGTCAAAAACATATCATTATCATAATTTTAGCAACTTATATTGGTATATTATGCTGACGTGTGTTGAGCATAGATGTAGCGTGCTCGTGTTGAATACCAGGAAGGAAAACATTTTTGTAAAACAAATGATCAAACACTCCATTCCAAGAGACTCTCCTTTCAGCAACAGTGATACAATGTACAAACAAACACACCAGAGTTTCGTATCGATCTCTTTTCTCCTTTTCGTTTTCAATTTTCCTGGTGTTATTTTCCTTGGATGGGTGAAAGGACAAAAGCGGCTTGAGCAACAACAGCAACAGCAGTGGGAAAGGAAAAGAAATGAGAAACAACGTAAATTTACCATTATTATTATCAAATACATCAGCGAACCTCTCCATTGGTACCATGAAAACCATGGCCATAGCGAACCAATCGGCACAGCAACCAAAAACAGAACAATAAACAACGAATAGAGAAAATAACGTACAGAAAAAAAACCGACAGCTTTGAAAAAACCAGCAAATTGCCAATTTGGAAAATTTTATGCCCAGCTTTATTATGTAGACATTTAAGAATTTCAAATGAAAGAGGTAAGAACAAGTATAAAACCAGAAAAACCCTATGTACTCCAATCGGTTAAAATATAAATAAATTACAGAATGCATTTTATGGATTGTTGGCTAAAAGCTGTCCAAAAATCAATTTCCCTGACTGGACGGCATAAAGTCTACCAATATAAATGTACATCAATCTATATCAAGCATCACCCTGGGCACACAGAATAATGCACGATTTCACTGTTGCTGTGTAGTGAGGAATAGTGAGGATGTTGTGTAACAAGCATTTCCAAGCCAAAAACTAGTACAGGTTTGCTGTGAAAAAGCAAAAAGGTGATAAGAATACCATGAGTGATTTTTAAAAGTAACGCATAATGGGGGAATCTGAAATTATTATACGGTTATAGAGTTAGTTATATTGAGTAATAACTAGAATAAACCGTTCATCATTTCAATGTAACTTTATTCCATGGCCATGTAAACATGATAGCAAAAGCTTAAATGCCACAGTAGTACTTATTTTAGCTTTTAATAATAATATACGTTAAGGAATTCAAGTGTGCTTAGCAAACTTAACAAAATATGCGATTCATAGATTTACTGAAACTGACAGTATTGAAATACGGAACATGAAAAACACAATATTGGAAGAAAATTGTTTCGGGGTAAACTGCAAAACCCATCATTTTGCATCAGTCATAACAGACAGCAGAAAAAAAGTTGTTTGTGATCACCACAGGCTTTTCGTTCATAGTTCCTATTATTCCGCCTTTCATCTTTCTAACTATAGATTTCGCAGAAATGCTTAGAGTAGATTGTATTAAAACTAAATGCGCCTCAGCTTGAGCACGCTGTTTTCTTCTTATTTTTTCTAATCAACTCCATATTGTCGCAGGTGCTGATCGTCGCAAACCACCATCCCCATCCATGATGATGTAAGTTTGCACAGTTCCAGAAAAAACATATTCTTGTAAACGTAAAGACGATGGCAATACAAGCCATGATATTATAAATACAATGTTTGAATGCAATCTAAGATTGTTATCCTGGTCCACATTTGTGTCTGCTGAGTTCCTCTTATCTTTGTCCCATTATTATCATCATTACTCAAGAACGCCAACATAATATGCGCACATAAAAATCCATAATTACCAAGTACAGTTGGAGTACCGTTTCTTTCTGTGCCATAATGTGTATTTTGTAGAAAAAAATTACAGATACGAATACACAGGAACCAAAAAAAAAAAAGAAGGACAAAACAGTAAAGAAACGTTTTCCATTCTCTTCTCGCAATTATCCCCATTCCATGACGATGTCGTCGTGGTCTAGTGTCTCTAGCAGAAAAGTACTATTGCGCTCTTCTTCCACATCCATTTTTATTACGCTTAACATATTTACCTCCTTTATTGCATACATCCAGTAAAGACACGTTTTATTCTTTCCTATGTTTTTTATGATAATCCTTCTCCGTCTCCTTGAAGATTACGATGCACAATTTACTTTTTTTCTCGCAAAACAAAAAATAGTATGTGTGTGCATTGCTGTAAAACAAAGAGGAAGCATGAGTTGAAGTGTTTCAGAAGGGCACAACAAGCGAGTCAACTCCATACCAAAGTCATGTTTTGCCAAAACATGAGCAGATTACATTAATACATTCATAGCAACATTGTATAGTTGATAATAGCACTAGTTGTAAGTCAACAATGCAAAAGGCGCGACACGCGTGTCGTCATAGGGGCAGTACACTGGCTATTTCGCGTACCATCAAACCACAACTCTATTCTTCATCTTGTTACACGAGTACATTGCACAGAGAGTATGTATGCCTGCTGGCATGTATTTTCATCCTTAAGCTATCATAACGCTCTATTAAAACAAGAAAAACTAGTACCAGCAGCAAGAAGAACAGAGAGCTCAGTTCAGTGTAAAAATGTGTGAAGAAGAGGGAAGCCCTACAACACAAATAACGCAACTGCCTGTGTTACTAAATAGCAAGTAGATCATTCAATTGAAGTGAAATGTATGAAATCATCATCACTTACTATCCATAATAATAAGCATATTCTTTTTCAAAATGATTTGTGCTATGCTAAGAGTAGTGGGGTGTAAAAATGAGAGAAAAAGACACGGCAACAATAGCAAGAGGTAAAAAAAAGTAGTAAAGAAGAAGGTAATCTGGCTAAAGCGCACCGCGCGGTGGTGGTATTGGTTTATTTAGAAGCAGAGATGATACTTGCTGACTGGATGAGTATAATACGTATAAAATGGTGATGACGGTGATCAGACTGAATACAATATGACACTATTATTACAATGTACCAACACCACACACTCCATGTTTCATCATGCCAACGTTTTGTTAAGATTGGCTTCTTTGCAATAACGTGATAACATTTTCACAAGAGAATAGAGAAACGAGAGAGACAGGAGGAGGAGGCTACAACAAGGGTACAATCAGAGAGAGAATTTTACCATCTTTTTCCCGTCTTCAGTATTAGTATGCTTCCATTGCCATGCTAGTATTTATTACCATGATTCCCTGTGCATTAACTATGCGGGGACGATGATGAACATGTCAGTTAGTCAATTCAATTCTCTCTCGCTCCTGCTTGCTTTCTGACTTTAGCCAACAAGCAAGAAGAACATCTCATCAATTTTATTCCTTTTTTACTTTTCCACTTCTTCCTCTCTGTGTGTGTGCTGCTTTTTGTGATGCAAGCATGCAAGCCAGGTTGCTAGTTTGCTCAAGATGACGAGAGTGTTTTTCCCTGGGTACCCAACAGAGGTGGCGCAATTCAAATTCCATGCCTTTTAAGTAGATTGAGGAAGAGCTGTAATTTCTTTGCCACACAGCACTTGTATTCCTCCGACCCAGAAATAACCTTGCCTTTTTTTACTACTCTATATAGCTTGTTGGATATATCTTTCTTTTTGGCACAATACTCCCATTATAATTGTAAAATATATGGTGTTTTCTATGATGACCTAACAACTTTTCTTTTCTCTCTTTCTGCTTTTGAGCGTGGCTTGACTGACTGACTCATATACTAATCCATGTTGAAGAAACCCCTCTAAAAAGCATGACGATTACCGCACCACATTGCATTCTTTGGTTTTCGTAGTTGTGTTGGATGATGGTGATCATCATCATATCACGATAGTGGTAATTTGGCAAAGAAAACGAGCGCTCTTTTTCCATGTCTTTTCATATATCATCATCACATAACAACGCTGTTCTTCCTATTAACAGGGCAATGGTGTATTATGCATGTTGTCTGTTCCGTTTCATGTTGCTGAGTGCTGCATAATACTTTGGGTCGGTGCGGCGGCGGCGGTATAGTGGTGCAGGGTACAGTGGGGGATTGATTCACCAGCACGGATGTAAGGCTCCACTTATATATATCCTTCCTTACCTTTTTACCCGTAGTGTAATACCATACCGTACCGTAACAGGCAGTTTATTTCAGAAAATGAGAAAAAACGGCAAACACACAAAACATCCTTTCAGCCAAACGGACTTGGTTCAAGCGTGGAAAGGATATTGCTACCATGACCGGGCTATCCAACCAATAATACAACAATACAACAAGTATTACACGGTTTATTCGTCAATATGTACTCTGCTGAATGGCCATTTAAGTGGAATGCTCATTCTTCTTATCGCCTTGATGAGAAAGGGGTCTTCCTCCTTAGCTTCAAATCCACTTCACTCACTCGGTTAATGTAATAAAAGATGTTTTGTGGTGTTGGCGGTGTTGCCTGGTATGGAATGCGTTAGCAGCAGCAGCAGCAACAGAGAAAGAGAGAGTACTGCTCTGGTGAAAAGAAGAAAGCAGTGGGATTTAATAACATTAGTTTTTCTATGCATGCATATTGTAGAAAGAGGATGATGCGCCTTGTTTTTGCTAAAACTACCTCCACTCCACACACACACAACATGCAGCTTGTCGTTGCACTCTTTTCCCCCAGCTTTTATAACAACAGCAGCGTCATAGTGATTAACCAAACAGGATCATTAAACCGGTATGCATTCATGCTTTTAAAGCTACTACTACTCACCTTAACATCATCAGACATGCATCATGTACAAGTGTATGGAGAATTGTGTGGAGTGTGGAGGCAAGGGCGGTATTGGTGGTGTGGTGGTGGTGGCGGCGGTGAATTCCTTGTAACACAACGGCACACAGGCACAATCACCATCATATCTTATTTTTACACGAATAAGCTGCCACAACAGCAGCATGGGCTTTTGAGTCAGACATGGGACATATTAGGAGGAAAAGACTGAATGCATTACGGTCGTTATCATGATCATCTTGGTGTCGTGCCTATGACCTGCTGGCAATTGTTGTACCTTCCTTTAAAGCTATCATACTCTTTTACTGGGAGCAGTGTGTATTTCAGTTATTGTCAACTCCACTTACTTTTACAGACAACAGAGAGTCCTTCGTTCTTACTCAAAGTCATCCGAGTACATTAGCGACAGTTAGCGCTACATTAGTTGTATGTTGTTGTTGTTGTTGTTGCTTGGAAAAGAAGAAACGCTCCGCAAGAAGAGAATGTGTGCCTGAGCAAAGCAACGCTTTTTTGGGAGGAAGGAAGGAAGACAGAAAGAAAGGCATCAGGAGAACAAATGAAAATTATGTGAAGTAGTTGGTGGCGGAGGCGGCGAATGGATGCTTGATATTACTTATACTTTTGCGCAATACACACAGCATGTCATCATTTTTATAATATTGATGATCGAACCAGACATCCAGATCAACATTCAACATGATATAGGAATAAGCAGCATGTATGATAGCTTTATTGTAGAAACGCTTATGTTGTTTCACTTCTCTCCTTCTTGTTCCTCCTAACTTGATTTATACAAGCATGATTCAAACAGACAATTCACCACTTTTCTGTAGAATCCCGTGCACAAAAAAAAAGACAACAGTTACAGTATTACTATATCGCATACCACCAGAGAGAACAAGTTAACTTTTTAAGAGAGTTGTGAGTTGCAAGTGTGGGTAGTAGTGGGTAAGCAGAACATAATATTGTGGCGGTCGCTGCTCCTGATAAAAAGGCTCCTGTGTTCGGAGTCCTAACTGAAACGGGGAGAAAGGGGATTGGGTAAAATAAAGTATGGGAGGAAATGCCTTTGCCAACCTCGCCTTATTCTTTATAAAATATTCTTTACAGAGAAAACTTTTATAAAAAGTCCTTTTAAAGGTTTTTTTCCATAAGGTATGTATGCCGTAGGTAAAATTAATAGAAATAGACAACTCTGGTCTAAGTGATCTATATCGTATGAAAAATGGCAAGTAGTATGGGTAGAGAGCGTGTACATGATGATAAATATTGGGATCACGTTATGATAATGTATCAAACCATCAAACAGGCATACATCGAAAAGAATCTGTCGATGGAAAAACTCCCCTCCTGTTACAACAGTCATAACAGTAGGACGCTTCCCCTTCTTTCTCCTAAGTGCATCTGTCTCATTCGATCCATTAAAGAGATCAATATGAACACGCTGTTATAATAAACTCAGTCAAATTCACGTAGTAGACTCTTCACTGGGTCCCAATAAACATGATGATGGTAAATTGTAAGCTTGTAAGAAAACAATATTTTTAGGGGCAAAATATTTGTTATAATGTATGTTGTATGTAAAAATGAGACTATCAGCGAACACAAGTCTTATTTTTATTGCATTGATGGCTTAGAAATCATTTTATATACCCCCGTTTTTAACCAGTTATGCATCAAAATTAGTCATAAGCCTAATGCATGGCAAAGGATTAATGGCATTAATGCCATCATCATCGCATCAATTGATCACGTCAAGACCAACAACAACAAGAGGAACTTGACGAAAGTATTCAAGCAACGAAATGATGTGAAAAGCATGTTGTCTGCAAACCCATGAATCTTTGTGTCCGTCTGTCTCCCAAGAACATCTTCCACCCGCATTCTCCAAAGCTTAAATTTGCCTCCTAAAGCACGAAGCAAGTTAACGATCACAGTAATGAGCCAGGTAACTGCTTCAAGCTCAAACAAAATTTGTCAATCTTACATATTATTTTGTTTTACTCGTCTGCTTTCTTCAACGTTAACAACGCTTTATATTAACATTCTCATCCATACAACGAGCATCTCGAGATGACATGGTGGTGGTGATTCAAAAACATACATTTTCTAGGATATACAGCAGCATAAACAAATTTGTTCGAAACACAAACCACCACCGCCTCATACCACCACAAGAAATGGGGATGGATGGAGTAAACTACTGAAAATGTTATAAGCGAGCATACATGTATTTATCAAAAACCATTTTGCATGTATGCCTTTCTGCTCTCGAGTCCTAAGCCGCGCTGCTGCTCTTTCTTTGCCATTCTGTTTTCTGAAAAGACGTCATTTTGCGTACTTTTCGTAGTGGCTTCCCTTGTCTACTTGTTTTGAGAGCAGTTTAGCACATAAAGCGCGAGAAGAAGGTGAGGAGTGAGAGGAGAGAGAGAGAGCACCGAGGAACGGAGATGAGCAAAACGAAGCAAAATGAGCATATTACACTTATGTACCTACCACCTTTACCACATTTCGCTTTATTAGGAATCGACAGATTCCTTCTAATTTCCTGATCCGGCCGTCCGGCCGTTTGGCCGTTTGGCCGTCCGTCCGAACGCGTTTTTCTCTGAAATGGCTAATCGGATTTCCACCAAACTTGGTATACAGACTCTAGTGGAGGTCGGACAGAACCCTATTGAATTTCAGGTCAATAGGTCAACTCCAAAGGTCAGAGGTCACCAACGGTTCAACATTTTTACATAGGACCTATATCATGCGGCACATGATTTTAGGTCCATTTTTGACCAGGATTACGATTCCACAGTCCATTTGTTAAAATTCGTATTGTAAGTCCTGAAATCAGGGCCTTAATTGTCAAATATGTCATTTAGTAGACCTATGCTGTGCGACATATGATTTTAGGTCCATTTTTGACCAGGATTACGAATCCGCAGTTTGTTTGTTAAAATTCGGATTGTAAGGTCCTAAAATCAGGGCCTTAATTTTCAAATATGCTAATTTAATGGATCTATGCTGTGCGACACATGATTTTAGGTCCATTTTTGACCAGGATTACGATTCCACAGTCCATTTGTTAAAATTCGGATTGTAAGGTCCTGAAATCAGGGCCTTAATTGTCAAATATGTCAATTTAATTGATCTATGCTGTGCGACACATGATTTTAGGTCCATTTTTGACCAAGGTTACAAATAAGAGGTCCATTTTTTAAAATCCGATTATCCGCGGGGCCGAAGGCCCCAATGCCCCGAAGGTCCCGAAGTCGATTCCTGCTTACTCCATTTGCCAATGGTTTATTAAAAACGCTTTTCCCTTTCTCTACGCCTGCTGCTGTTGCTCCTGTTGTTGGTTTTCTGGTTGATGATCGGATTGGAAATACGTGTTACTACGACGAGCACAACGAAAAAGAAGCTGTAGTTTTGTGCTGGTTGATGATGATCATGACAATGATGATAATTATTATGAAGATGATACGTAATGATATGGTGTATATAGACAGCGTACTCACTTACATGAAAACTGTTGTAGCAGAGCTCTCACTGTGGTGGTGGTAACAAACGACCATTAATGCAATACAACAAGCGTGTAAAAAGTGTTCTTCTGACTCTTTGATTATTTCAGACGAAGAGGTAATGGCACTAATGGCAGTTTTTTCGCTGCTTTGTTATATCTATCAGTGTTCTTCTCCGTGTGTGCATCCCATCACATTACCATCTTTATCCTTTTAACCACTAAACTATTGCTCATAGAGAGCGAGAATGAGACTCTACATTTGAATGGCGTTTTATACTACACCGTTTCCTATCATCGTTATTAATAATGCATGTAGTATGTGTAATTCCTCTTCATCATAACATGCATACTTAATAAATGAGAAAATACATAAAACTCAAACATTACAAAGACAGAGATATTGGCTGAAGTGTGCACAAATGTAAAAAGTTAGAACATTATTTATATTGCCATCATTATTATCATGATCGTGATCGCCACCACGAAACATTATTGATATTACACAGAGAGAAAAGAGAGATTGCATATATGTACATCATCCACTTGCTCTGAAGAATCTAATTTCTAATACAGTCACACACGCAGTTAGAATGAGTCAAGTCAAACAAAGCGCATGAGTAAATATATGCATCATTATGCTCATTGTACTTGCATCTTTTTACAAGAGTTGCAAGCCTTTGTATAACAGGCAATTATATTAATCTTAAAAATTGTTGCCGTTTATTACTTTTAGACTGCAAGGCATGTAAGTAATAATAGGGATACTGTGCTTTGCTCTCATGATATAATATGCCACATATATTGGCACAATATTCTTTTCAAAGTCTTCATTTTCCAAAAGTTCTAGGTAGCAACAACCCCCGGTGATTACTTTTTTTTAGGGGACGCTGTTCATCAAAGAGTGAATATGATAAAGCCTCCTTTTCTTCTTTCCATGCATGACAGTAAAAATATAAGCCAATAATCTTTCTTTGTCTTTTATCTGCCAATAAAAAAGAAATTGATGAGGAGTTCAAGCGTTGTCGTATTTGGCATTATTAGCAATCGTCTTTCAAGCTGGATCAGCGCATCGAACGTTTACCAAAAAATAAGCAAAGCAAAATGATGATGCTCCTCTCCTCGTCCCTCGCTGGCAACGCAACTACTGGGAAAGGTGAAGACTGTTTGTGTACTTTTTGTATGGTTTTGATGCTTAGTAGTAGTGGTGGTGGTGGTGAAGAAGAGGAGTGCATATCAGAAAAGAGAGAACAATGCACCACGCATTTTTACGTACAAACAGGCAACACCAAATGCAACGCATTCATTGAACGAGAGAAAGGTGTGCGACATGCGAAAGGTGAGAGAGATGCAGTTTTGCGAAAAAACGCTTTGAGATTTTCCGCAAACAGCTACTCAGATCGGATGACAAATGCTGCGCAAATTAATGGATCCATAATATCCTGTATGAAAATAAAACTACCATGTTTATAGACATATTCAAGGATATGAATATAAACATTTTTTAAGCTTTAGTAATAATATTTCAACTGAAATTACGACAGTATATATTGTCACAAGTGACTAGTTGAGTGTAATAATATGCATATGTACATACATCACTACATCGCAATTATGTCAGGGCCAACCAAAATATCAATGTTGTGCGAAATGATATTTAAATTCTCTACCTTTCGTGTTAAATATTGTACGACAACCTTTTAACTAAACTCATATCAGTTTATCACAAATATTTATTTCCCTTAGTAACACGTTTAAAATTTGTTAAAATATAAAACTAGGTTATTAATTAATAAGCTTTGTTACTACTAACACAATTAGTGTCAATTCTTTATCCTATGAAGTTTTTTTTATTACTTATATTCCAAATACAACTTACTATCTAAGCAGTGAAAGTGAAACAAACGGGACCAACTAATTACCCTATGAAGTGATGTTATGAAGTTATTACTTATGTTTTATAACCAAGAATAAAGCTATGTAATTATTGTTTGTGTTGCTCTATGGGCGATAGCCTAAAAGAGCTTATATCTTTTTCCAAATAAAAAAATAATAAAAAATACATCACTACATCACTTTACAATCTAGTAAAAAAAGGAAATAAAGAGCGAGGGAGAAAAAAAATGTATGAAACGGGCAAGGTATATATTTTTTCATTTTCCTCCATCATGCACATTCATGCAAGCATACATTAGAAAACATCGCATATTTACAAAGTATAGAGGAACAGGCAGCATTCAAAAAATGTTTTTATATTCGATGATATAACATTATTGTTGTGGTTTCACCAAGTTCAGGCCCTAATCCCAACTTGTTCGGTGCACGGATGAATGTTTAATAAACCCTATGTAAGCTTGAAGGAAGGTTCACGTGTGCTTTACTCGGTAACTTTGACTGCCCTTGATGACTGACTGACCAAATATTATCATTGATTATACTTGATAACCAAAGATTATCCATGATTACTTGATGAGTACCAGTGTCACATCAATGTGGCATGATGAGGACTAATGTGGCATGATGAGAACCAATGTGGCATGATGAGAACCAATGTGGCATGATGAGAACCAATGTGGCATGAAGAGAACCAATGTGGCATGATGAGAACGAATGTGGCATGATGAGAACCATTGTGGCATGAGATGAGAACCAATGGGGCATGATGAGAACCAATGTGGCATGAAGAGAACCAATGTGGCATGATGAGAACCAATGTGGAATGAAGAGAACCAATGTGGCATGATGAGAACCATTGTGGCATGAGATGAGAACCAATGGGGCATGATGAGAACCAATGTGGCATGATGAGAACCATTGTGGCATGATGAGAACCATTGTGGCATGAGATGAGAACCAATGGGGCATGATGAGAACCAATGTGGCATGAAGAGAACCAATGTGGCATGATGAGAACCAATGTGGCATGAAGAGAACCAATGTGGCATGATGAGAACCTTTGTCACATCAATGTGGCATGATGAGGACCATTATCTGCTATTTGGTATTATTCCCATGCCGGGAGTGAAAATGCTGTAGTTCTATGGCTTTTAAATGCTGCAAAAAAGACTACTTTAGAAAAGGTACTTTTTAGGTACCTTCCGGTTATCGAATTGACCTGAAAATCAATAGGGATCGTCGCAAGAGGTGTAGCTATCGATAACTGAAAACGAAATTGGAATAGGTCAAACGGTTGTCGAGTTATCGTGCTTACGGACGGACGGACGGACGGAAGGATAAACGGCCAGACACATCAAGATGATAGGAGTAAAGGTACACTAACGTGAACCTTAATAAACCATTGGCAAATGGACATAATTAAGAATCGAAGATTGGTCCAAACGCAAGGTTAAATTTAACAAATGGACATCATATTTGTAATCTTGGTCAAAAATGGAACTAAAATCATGTGTCGCACAGCATATGTCCATTAACTTGAAATGTTTAACAATTAAGGACCCAAATCAGGGCCTAAATAGTTAAATTTTAACAAACAAACCGTGGATTTGTAATCTTGGTCAAAAATGGAACTAAAATCATGTGTCGCACAGCATATGTCCATTAACTTGAAATGTTTAACAATTAAGGACCCAAATCAGGGCCTAAATAGTTAAATTTTAACAAACAAACCGTGGATTTGTAATCCTGGTCAAAAATGGACCTAAAATCATGTGCCGCACAGCATGGATCCATTAAATTAGCGGATTCGAAAATTAAGGCCCTGATTTCAGGGCCTAAATAGTTAAATTTTAACAAACAAACCGTGGATTTGTAATCCTGGTCAAAAATGGACCTATAATCATGTGTCACACAGCATGGATCCATTAAATTAGCGGATTTGAAAATTAAGGCCCTGATTTCAGGACCTTAAAAGTTAAATTTTAACAAACAAACTGTGGATTCGTAATCCTGGTCAAAAATGGACCTATGACCATGTGCCACACATCATAGATCCATTAAATTAGCGGATTTGAAAATTAAGGCCCTGATTTCAGGACCTTACAAGCCGAATTTTAACAAACGGACTGTGGATTCGTAATCCTGGTCAAAAATGGACCTAAAATCATGTGCCGTATGATATAGGTCCTATGTAAAAATGTTTGACCGTTGGTGACCTCTGACCTTTGGAGTTGACCTATTGACCTGAAATTCAATAGGGTTCTGTCCGACCTCCACTAGAGTCTGTATACCAAGTTTGGTGCAAATCGGATAAGCCATCTCTTAGGAAATCGCATTAGGACGGACGGCCGGATCAGGATCTTAGTAAGAATCGACATTCTTCGATTCTTAATAAAGCAATAGCAAATGCCGTAATTAAGAATCGAAGATTAGAACCCCGGGGCGGGGCCTTCGGCCCGTAAATAAACGGATTTTAACAAATGGACCTCATATTTGTAATCCTGGTCAAAAACGGATCTAAAATAATGTGTCACACATGATATATCCATTAATTTGGAAAACTTAACAATTAAGGGCCCAAATCAGGACCTAAATAGTTAAATTTTAACTAATGGACTTCAAATTTGTAGTCCTGGTCAAAAACGGATCTATAATCATGTGTCACACAACATTGATCCATAAATTTAGCGGATTCGAAAATTAAGGCCCTGATTTCAGGACCTTACAATCCGAATTTTAACAAACCAACCTTGGATTCGTAATCCTGGTCAAAAACGGACCTATAATCATGTGTCACACAGCATAGATCCATTAAATTAGCGGATTCGAAAATTAAGGCCCTGATTTCAGGGCCTAAATAGTTAAATTTTAACAAACAAATCGTGGATTCGTAATCCTGGTCAAAAATAGACCTAAAATCATGTGTCGCATGATATAGGTCCTATGTAAAAATGTTTGACCATTGGTGACCTCTGACCTTTGGAGTTGACCTATTGACCTGAAATTCATAAGAGTTCTGTCGGGGGTCCACCTGAGTCTGTATACCAAATTTGGTTGGAATTGGATGAGCCATTTAGGAGAAAAATTGGCTAACCCGGATGGCCGGACGGCCAGACGGCCGGAACAGGAAATTAGAAAGAATCTTCGATTCTTAAAAATGTCTAGTGTTTCCTAAATGACTGCTAAACTAACCCGCTTCCCCGTTACACGTCTATGCTGCTGGCTAACTGACCGAAAGTGTCCGCATTTCTACGAATGAATACTAATTATCAACAACAAACGCCGGGGAATCTTTTTATTTTAATAGACAAGTAGGAGCTTTATTTATTTCGCAATTAGAATCACACTAATTTTCCGAAATTATTATTAGACTGAAAGTTAACGACAAATATTATCTCAATTTTCAAAGAGAATCTTTCACTAAGTTCCGAGGCAAGTGAATAATAATGAACAATGAATGAGTAGACAGGCAGACCAGAACGAGAACAAGAAAAAGAGCACGATCATTCCTTGCCACCGTACCAAGACTGCATGTTCATTGCGAGCGAGATGACCGTTAACACTTTTATAAGGAAATCCTCTGAAGGAGGGAAACATAAAATTCGTTATACGCTAATTTTACAAGGGGAATCTAAGATTCCAAACAATGTCATTTTTCTTATGACTACGTTTCCCAAGCCAGGCTTTCCTCCTTATGAATCCACAACAATTATTGTTCGTCTTCTATCCACAAATCTACACGTTCCCAATTCAAAGCTTCTCAACAACTTGCAGCCAGTATAAATATTACGCTGGTTTTTATATGCTTAATAATAATAAGTAATAACCTAGCTTATAAAGCAACTAGTGACCCGTCCGTTGTATGTTAATGGACTTTTTCTTAAACTATTGTAATTTTACGTAAATTACGCGAATACTTACTCCAAGTTTTCTGTTGTCTTAGGTCATTTACTTAAGCTGATCTTACTTCAGCTGATTCCCTAGGCTTATCCCTCGAATCTTAAATATCGGCTCCCGCCACTGAAAAACTCACTCCTTGTCTGCAATTCCAAATAACCCCATGAAAACCGTACTTACTGGCTACAACCCCATTTAATGGCAACAACGCCAAATTAATTCTATCACCAATTAACTCGCTGAAGACTCATCTAACCAGTTGACTCACTGACGAAACATTATCCATTATTTTTTTAGTTAAAAAACTCCAAGAAATCTGCTGGTGCATATCTAATCTATGCGACATAAAGATCAGATCCCTTTTACAATTACATTTTATAAAATTGTGATATTTCTAGAGCATATTTTGCAATATTATGCATACATTTATACCAGTTTATTCGCAAAGCGCAGAACGTCAACCATCATCACTGCATCATGTTGCAGACGTGCGCGCATCACAATCTCAATACGGTCATGTGTATTTTGACTCCACCCCCTCGAAATGTTCCTCTGGAAAAACCATTAAAACACAAAATTCAGAGGCAAAAAAATCGAAAAAAGGGCTCTGTTGCGGAGTCAAGTAAGCAATTTACCTTCGATTGAGGCTTTTTTCAAGGTCTAAAACCCTGCGACAACTTCAGAAATTGTACCTTCAGGAACCTGTCAAACATCCCTTTAAAATACATTAGTGGCCTATCCTTTCCATACATGGGGTACCAATTTTATATATATGATGCTTAAACTAAATGCCTCTATGCCTCTTTGAAAAAGCATATTATATTGTTGACGACGATGGTTTTTGGTGCTCCTCTCTGCCATGCTGTGTGTGTGGCACACACACACACTGTGTGCTCTGCTGCAACAACAGCCAAAAAGCCTACTAGCAGCATATCAACAGAAGAACGGTCGCTTTTGCTCTCGCCGTTTTCATCTTGGCCTCCTCACGTATTACTATCATAGATAGAGAATACATACAATACACACATATAATAATAATTCCCCTTCGTCTTCAATTTTTACATTTTTGCTGGTTAGCAAAGCTTGATTTAGACCGACATACTGAGAGGGAGAGAGAGAAAAATAGAATAAGAAGAGTTTTTAGTGGAAGTAGTAGTAGCAGAGCGAGACAAGAAGTAAGTACGCCATCAACAAAAACGAAAAGTAAACTGGCTTTTTGTGTGTGCTTGTATGTTTGTAAAAGCAACCGTGTGCAGAAGAGACACATGAAGCTAGACCAACAACAGTACTACAAACTCTCAAAACTAAACTACTCTCTACCAGAAGAGTGGTGGTGGTTTGGTTTCCTTTCAGAGAGCGAGCACACAAGCCAACATATAATTAGATATAAAAGACCTGCGAGACCTGCGGACTATCGCCCAGTCAACGGAGGAAAAATGGGGAGGAAACAGGACCCAGAATACCTTCGTGCCAAGTATGCTTTCATTCGTGACCTGATCCAGTTTCACGAGAGTCGTGGCACTGGACTTCAGTGCGACCCGAAAATCAATGGGAAGGAAGTTGATCTTTATCTTCTCTACCAAATCGTAACGAGTCACGGAGGTTGGGAGAAAATCAACTTGAGAAATGAGTGGGATAAGATATTAGAACATTTTAAACTCCCCCGCTCGACAAATGGGGGTCTTGCCATTAAACAAATCTATCTTCGCTACCTGGAACTCTACGAGAAGATCCACTACTTGGGAGAAGATGTTGACACCAAGGAGGAACCTGAGGATGACTATTTGGAGGACTTTCGGGGGAGAAGAAGATATCCCAACAAGTTAGCTTCAAGTCATCACCACTCCTCCTCTTCTCACCAACACCATCCGCCCCCGAAGGAGATAACCGATCATAATAGATCTCAACTTGGACTGTCGTCCCGAATTTTAGAGTGTTCCGACTATGAAGGGCTCCTGCTGTCCCTACAAAGTCCGCTGCCGAACGAGCAGGACATGGCGATTAGCGTTTGCACACTCCTCTCTAACGAGACAAAGCATGTGCTGCGTTTCTCCAAGAGTCCTGCCATTCTCAACATGTTGCTGGCACACGCTGGAATTTATCAAGACTGTGGTATGCGTCTCCTCATGGAGGAAACATACAAGGATGCTAGGGACATGAATTACGCCGAGTTCTGGGATGAGGTGCTTCACCAGCCGGACGCGAAGCAATTGCTTTGCGAATGCTTCGTGAGAATGGAGAATGGAATGAAATGGAATCCCTGGAATGGAAATGCTGCAGATGGTCCCACCAACTCCCTTCCGTTTACTCTATCACGAGCTAATCAGTCTAGTGATAAGGTGGGACAGCGCATTTGTCAAATAGCCCATATCCTGAGGAACCTAAGTTTTGAACAGGACAATGCCGTTATCATGGCAAGGAGCCCAACACTGATGAGATTTCTTTTGGTCGCTGCTAATTGTACGTTCAGTTCTCTTGCCCAAGCCGCCTTTGATATCATTGGAAACATTTCCAGTTACGTTAAACTTGAAGAACCCCTCCTAGATCCCCTCAGTTGTCTCTTTCTCACGCTAGTAACTTCCGGCGTGTTCTCCACTGACAGATTTAAAATCCTCAGAAGTCTGGAGTCACTTCGGGAGCTGACGAGAGTAGAAGGAAATGAAGGGATAGTAGTGAGATACATTGAGAGCCGCGTTTATCGCCGCATGTGTGACCTTCTTACTCTTAGCGACATTATGCTTCTAATTTACACGCTGGAATGCATCCTCTCCATGACAGGACTTGGGGAAGCGGTTTGCGATGAAATTGTTCGTGTTCAGGGTTCCGTAGCGACACTCGTATCCCTAGTCACTGTGGAAGCGCAGAGTTACGGGCCAAAGGGATGTATACTGATGAGAGTTGTTGAGACTGTGACTGGTGCACCGACAATGGCTCCCGGCCCTTCGTCCTCCTCATCGTCAACGACTTGCTCCACAACACTTTCTTCCTCATCCTTGGCAATTGCCGCTGTCACAACCCCCTCATCCTCAAATACTTATCTCCCTCCTGCCATTCAACCTGTTCTTCAACAGCCACATGTAATGGTGGTAGTAGCAGAGTCGCCGTTGAGTAACAGTAACTGTGTTGCTGGAAACAATAGTGATGCAACAGTTTCAATGGAGGGAGGTGCTGCAACGGTTCCGGTATCCGTGAACATACCCTCTCGGGAGGCGAAACCTAGTCTGTCACCCATTCTTCAGGCGACATTGAGACAGCCACCCAAGGCAAAAACTAATGCAACTTGTGGTGGTGGAACACAGTTGGCAACCACACTGGCCAATACTAATGCCACTGCTGCTGTTGTGGTAAGTGCTTTGAAAATTTACACTTTACTTATCTCTTGAATTATTTTCACTGGAATATTAAAAATGTAAAAAGCTAAAACTTTTGAAAGGTTATTTTGGGAATAATGGTGGTGGTCTAAGGGCGCTAATATAATATTTTTGTTTTAAAAATTATTTTGTAGTCATTTTTATTATTTATTTTTTGCTTTAATAAGTTTTGTTTATACACGTTTTGCTGCATCGCTATAATACGGTTTTGTTAACATTAAACTTAAAGCCAACAAAGAGGTCTAAAAGCCAGAAAGTGAAAGAGAGTAAGAAGCAGTCCACTGGTAAAAGCAAAAAGGGAGCTGTAGGCGGCGCAAATGACAATGCCATAACTATAGCCGCGGCAACAACTCCAACAACCTCTGCAAAAAGAGGGTCAAAAGGGAAAATTACTTTTAGTCCTGCATCTTCTGCTATTCGAAGCTTGTTGGCGTCAAAGGTAACTGTGGGGTGCTTGTGCAAACACACATTTTGTGTTGGTTTTTGTTTGGTTCTGTTTGTCTTTGCATTTTATGTAGAAAATAATATTATGTAGAATGCTTTGTAACAATTTTGCATGACGGGCTAAAACACTAAAGTACCGAGAATAAACGCATGGAATAGAATTATCTAGAATGGGTTTTGTTGAAAGCTTGGGAACTAACGAAATTTGAAATTGAATTAAAAGTGATTTGAGTTACTTGAGTTACCTTACTGGTGCGTGAGTAAATGTTGATGTTAAGTAGCTTTGAGTATTTCTGATTTTTGAAATTTAATAATTTGTCAGGTGGTTCAGCGACAGCAGAACAAGTTGCAGCATCCAATTCCAAAGACTATAAAGTCGAAATTAGGGGACAAGTTGAATGCGTATTCCATAGAAGATGGTGTGGTGGGGTATGCAGGGGAGATTGTAAAGGTAAACGGCGTTGGTCCAGAACCTGGACTAGAAAAGATGGAAGAGTCCTCCGCATCTTCGTCCATTCTTAGCAGTGACGGTTCTGACAACAGTGCCAAGGCTGCAATGCCACTTACGTCTTTCCATGGGGTCCTACATAACGGTCAAGCGGTGAGTATTCAGTTTATAACCAGCAGCTCAACCAAGTTTTTTTTGTAATACACTCTTACTAATAATGATCATTTTTTCTTGAATGTGCTCCAGAATGTGGACATCAAAAACGAGCTAACCCTGGAGGAGGATCCCGAGAGCCTGAAGAACAAGGGTTGCGTGAAGGGGATGCTTATCGACCTGTTGGAGAGAAGGGTGCCTTCCCGTGAAACGGTGAATGGAATGATGGCTGGAAGGGAAATTCGAATCAGTGAGAAGGGGCTCGAGCTTATTGAAAAGCTGGAGGATGGTTCAATATTGGCTAACCATACGGATACCAACTCAACCTCAAGAGCTGGTAGTATCTGTACCTCAAACGATGTGCAAGAATCGCAAAAAATGACATTTTATTCGTCCACGTCGGATGCGCAGGTAAACTAGCAAGCTGAATTTTCATATTTCCCGTTCTTCCTTACAAAATCTTCTGACACACATCTTTTCTCTTTTGGGTTTGCATCGCATGTTCAGGTAACGCTTCAGGGTCAAGCAGCATCAACGGCATGTGTGATACCAGCGTCAGCTGTGGGTTCAGTTCTTTCAGGGTCGTCGTTAACGCTAGCAAGTGGTGGTGGTGGTAATGGTGGTGGTAATGGTGGTGGTGCACCCTCTCTTCCTCCGTCTTCCAATGATGCACCCCTGACATTGAGAACAACTTGCGGACAACAGGTGAAAATTTGCAGTGGAAATTTTTTAAGGCTGATAGAACCAATTAGTTGTGGTGATGGGGTCTCAACAGCTGCTACAATCGCTACCGCCGCTACAGTTGTTGCTACTTCTTCTTCTCTTGCTACTATTGCTGAAGTTCAACAATCGTCTACCGCTACTGCTGCTGCATTTAGTGTAATTGATGGTGATGGGTTAGTCAGTTCATGTTCTGCCGCTGCTGCTTCTTGTTCTACTGTCGTTGCTGCTGCACCTCCTAATGGAGATGTTACATACTTTACGAGCGACGACACTGTCGTTGGACAGATTGTCGAGGTGGTTGATACTGTTATTGCTGATGATATCGCAAATTCCGCAGAGATTGGTGTTGGGCTTGATATCGCTGTTGCTACTCGTAATAATAATTATAATAATAATGACATTATTGGTGACGGGGACATGGAAGTGGTTGTGGACGGGGAGGTTGCTACTGACACACCCGTGTCGAATTTCAGTAACGGTGGTGGGGATTTGCTTGAAAAATTTGATGAGTTTAGTGATTTAATTTTCGTTCCTCCGGAACAGCTCGCCGGCTTGAAAAGACCATCCTCTCCATTGCCGTCGGGTGCTCCAACAAACAACAACAATAATAATATCAATCCTTCGTCGGATGAAGATAATTTACCCCCGCCTCCAAAAAAGATGGCCATGAACAATACTCTGGTGGAATCGGAGCCCACGAATGGTACAAGTAACAACGGTAGCAGTGAGACCATAACCAGTTCCGCAGATTCCGGGACCATGGTTCCTGTGATTGTGTCTAGCGCATGTGCCAGCACTTTCGCTCAGGGACTACCCAACAACACGGTCTATGTTAGCACAAATCAGGCAATAATTAACACCGCTACCTCCGTTGTACCCAGTACGGCCACGACCCCGTCTTTACCACCAGGAAGTGGAGCACAAGTTGTTCAACTGCCTTTGAGACTTTCAGTTAATCCGCAAAATCCCCAGCAGTTGACCTTCACCAGACAGCTAGTACTTCCTACGGGCCAACAATTGCTCCTTTCCACTGGGAACGCGCAGTCACCGCTTCAGGGACAAGTGATCATTTCCAAGCCCCAAGGAACAAACAATGACCAAATGCCAAAAGCTATTATTATTCTTCAACAACAACAGCAACAGCAGCAACAACAACAACAGCAACCGCAGTCAGCTACTGGAAGCACATCACTCCCTCAGCCTGTCGTGACCACAGCACAAATTCAAAACATTCAAGCTCCTGTAACTGTCCAGCAGCCACCGCAACAGCAAAACATGGTTGTTGGGAATTCTGTTGTACCTACAGCGACTGCTGCACCTCGACCTGGAATGGTACCTTCCAATAAACCTCAGGTTGTAGCCGTTCAACAACATCCTCCTGCACCGGCCACCAACCGACTCCAAGTTCCAGGTGGATACGTAGTACAAGCTTCACAGACACCAATGGTTCATCATGTTGTCCAAGCACCTATGCATCATGCAGCTGTTCAACAGCAGCAAACGCAGCCAGCTACTGGAAGTACATCACTCCCTCAGCCTGTTGTGACCACAGCACAAATTCAACACATTCAAGCTCCTGTAACTGTCCAGCAGCCACCGCAACAGCAAAACGTGGTTGTTGGGAATTCTGTTGTACCTACAGCGACTGCTGCACCTCGACCTGGAATGGTACCTTCCAATAAACCTCAGGTTGTAGCTGTTCAGCAACATCCTCCTGCACCGGCCACCAACCGACTCCAAGTTCCAGGTGGATACGTAGTACAAGCTTCACAGACACCAATGGTTCATCATGTTGTCCAAGCACCTATGCATCATGCAGCTGTTCAACAGCAGCAACAACTACTACAACAACCTCAACATCATCACCAGCTTCACGTTGCGGCGCCAAATCAATTACACCATGTACAACACCAACATCCGTCCGCCCAAGCCCAGGCTTTGGCTGTTGCAAAGCAACAGGCACTTCATTGTCTGCAATTCGAGGGGATTCGCTCAAGTAATTATCCTCACCTGACGCAGGATCAACTTGACCTCGAATTTCCATTCTTGTGCGAATGGACAGGATGTGGAATGAGATTTCTTAGACCACAACAGGTAAAATGAATTTAGTACAAGAAAGCAGACAAACCTTTCACCTTAAAAATTGATTTTTATTTATTTATCGTGTTTATTTGAAATTTCTTAGGTGAGCATGCACGCACTCATGGCCCATTGTCCAGAAACACTTGTAGATGCAGTCCGATGTGAATGGGGTCAAAATGGATGCGACCCACTGTTGCGGAAACGCTTTTCACTAATGACCCATTTACAAGACAGGCATTGTAGTAAGCAAGCTTTGGAAATGGCTTTGTATCGCCGAAAAAACAAAATTGGTAAGTGTATATATTTTCCCATTGTGAAATTGTGAAAGTTTAAACATCAGGAGCGTCATTTATTAAATATTTCCTTTGCAAAATCTGTAGAACCTCCGCCTGTTCCTCAACAACCCATTCATCATCCCGGTTACGCACCAAACGCAGCCTTCCATGCCATCAAGAGGCACGCCATGTCATACATGAGCACAAAGGAACACTTGCACGATGACAACGAAGGTCCAGTTACAAAAAGTATTCGTCTGACATCCGCCCTCATTCTTAGAAACTTGGTCAACTACTCCTCGCTGGGAAGAAGGTAAACTACATATGATTTAATGTTCAAAAAACCTTAAATCTAGAAATATTCCCAATATTTACTAATGCGTTAACGCATTTTTGTCCACAGAATGCTACAAGGCTACGAATCTCACTTGTCTGCCATCGCAATGAGCAATGTGGAAAGCTCACGAACCATCGCTCAGCTGCTGCATGACATGAACGATCAACCAAAGAGTTCAAAATAGCCCGTTAAATACAGTTAAGGCCAACCTAAACCCTAGTGATTTCGTTAGTATGGATAGTGACGGTGACACAGTGAAGTGGTTTCACTATATATATTTTAGAATATCGTTTTAAGAACTGTTGTATAATCCTCTGAAAAAGCTATCTCTGAGAGAGAGTAATCCAGTAAAACTAACAATGATACAATTACTTACACACACAGTGAACGGTGCAAATCGCATGACTAACAAGTAGTTATAAAACTCTAGCAAGTAAGATTGTCTGATAAATTATGCATATTATTATCAGTGTCCAAGTGTATAAAACTATTCTTAAAACTGCTAGTGCAAGAGTGTAGTGATGTCATATTCACATATTCAATTATCATGAACACAATTTTCTATTTATAAACCCAAATATTATATTGCATAAAAGTAATATAATGAATTATATACTTATCAATGACGACTCTGCGAACGAAAACTTCTTTACGCGATATGACGAAATTGTAGATAAAACACAACTCTCCTTGTGGACTTTTTTTTTATCAAGAACAAAGTTCGGAATATTATTGGTTGTAGTAGTACTGCTCTGAGAAGAAAGTATTTATATGTACTCTTGTTTTACGATACTGATGTCAAATGATTCACAATTCTCCACATTTTTTTTACCATATTTACTTGATTATATATTATAGCAATTTTTAACTAAAAAGAAACTATTTCGGTTTTTTTGTACAGCTAATGCAACATTATTAGAAAATCTGTTTTTTTTACTATAAACATTCGTTGTTTGGTGGCCCACCTACTACATACCGCATCACCACTACATGCAAAATGAAAAAGTATTATTACTGTTGTTTGTTGTTACTATTATTAGCAGCAATCATAACGTTTAAATTAGCATGATTGTCTAAATTTTTTATACTGTTATGAGTATTTTTTGTAATATAAAAACAAGCACCACACAGTAGTAGGATTGTAAGATCAGCAATATTTTTTATCTTCCTTTCCCTTTGTTATAGTTTTATGTTGTTGGTAAAGGTATTATTATTACTTGTCCTGTGTGTATAGAAGTTTTGGTATAACAAAACTTTTCATTTGCCCCGTAACATGGCAAAAATCACTTTTTAATTCATGTAAAATGTACATTTATAGAGAAGCGTTTACATGTCATTTTGTAATTATTGCTATTTGTAATTTGTTAGTAAATTTGTATTTATGCATGGGTGTACGAACAAGCTGGATTATTAGAGCTGATTCTAAATCTGTACAATTTTTTATAGAAACTGCAAATCGTTGCATAGACAAGTGTAAAAGGGGAAAAAAGTTTTAAATTGTGTTTGTACACAGTACACACACGCGTGTATACAATATTATATACATGATCATCATCATCATCATAAAAATCCAAGTTTTTGTACATCTTGATTGTTATTATTATTACTAGCTATAATTATTGTCAAGTGTAAAATTACTACTGATGACGAGTATTATATACATGTTATTATGCATATATATTATATTTACTATTAATGTTACTCTTATTGTTGTAATAATCACAATGAGCAATTTTTGATGATGACGATTACTATAATATGATGTTTCCAAGTTTTAAAAATGATATGAAATAAGAATAATAATTGATATTTATCGATGGAACATGCTAATTTCGGTTTTGAAAGAATGTCTCATTTTTCATGTTCATTACAAGCTGCGCGAGCTTTTAAGCATTGCCTATTATGATGATATCATGTAACACTTTCTAGGTACTTCATCCGTACAATCCGCATATTACTTGTCTTGGAAAGAAAGTCTACTGCTACTTACAAAACTGATAAAAAGTTTATTGCTCAAAAAGCGAGAGTAAACCTTTTGTTGATTTTCGTTCTCACGCTAATTGAATAGCCAGGATCGATCTAGGATTGAGTCATCAACAAGAACACATTATTATTGGTACATTGGTACATATAGGCATTCAATATCTCTTATCATCAAACTTTTTTTATTTTACTGCTTCTTTTCCCTCTCACTGGCTTCTACTTCCTATTTTCCTACAATTGCAAAATATCTCTCTCTACTCGAACAACAACACGAGGAAATCTTGTTTATCTTGTGAGATGATACTTTACTTTTCATGGAAATTCTTAGTTGGCTTCTTACACAACCTTTCATTGTTAGTAAAAGGCCAGCTAGAAATTCCAAGATGTGTTATATTTTTACATCTAGACATGTTGTTACCATCCTCATTAAAAACGTCATATTATTACCGACTCAATTCCCAAATCCCAAATACATATATATGTCCGTCTATTTGTCGCCATTATAGCATATACTACTATACGAAAAAAAAGTTTTCTACTGCTTTAGGAAATCCAAAAGTCACTTGCTAGTTCATGCATACGTTTATCTATCCTCGGCCTCGAGTCTCTCAATTCTTTTTTTCTCTAAATTTGTCACGTTGTACTTTATCAGTTTGTCAAAGTACAGTTTCCAGCACGCTTTACTCGTGTACTATATCACTTTTTCTGTAACCTGATATGAAATCATCAGACGTAAGCTTTCCGTGTTGACGTGTCAAAGATGAGCCATTATGATATTTTTTTAAAGTACGTAATGATTTCAGGGATTAAAACTCCAAAGCCTCTCTGCGAAAAAGTACAGCAGCAGCAGCAGCAGAGGCAGCTCTAAGAAAGAGTCTAAAACGTTGTCAAATTTTCTTATCTGCCTTTGTGTCCTTTACCAAAAATGCCAGCCAACCAGCATCAGAGCATATCTATGCAATATGATGTTATTGTACCGAATATTAAGCAACACGTATAACTAGATGCTATATACAGTTGCGAAAGTATGTTGGAAACAGAATTTGTCAAGTGTTGTATGATTAGTACTACTGCCAGTCTGAAGACTTGTAAAGTATTAGACAGGGAAGAGGAGCACAAAGGCTCAACAGAAGTTCAACACGTCTCCTTCTTCTTCTTCTTCTTCTTCTTCTTCTGCCTCTTCTCCATCATTTCTATCCTGGTCCCCGTTTATTTTGTGGAAAACCTGAGTAGTCAATCAGTCGGCAAAGCAGAAGCACACGACGTTTGCATATATTAAATTTCTCCTTTCACTCAAGCTGACACGTAGATTTAATGAATTAAAGGCCAATTTCCTTTGTTCGTGCAAATTCTCTTGACCACTACAAGATTTGCTTTATAAAGCAAGTTTAGTCTAGTCTTTATATATTTTTTTGTTTTTCTTGAAGCGTTTTTTTTTGGTAGCAAGATGTATGGAATAGACAGCAACCGTGGTCATACAAGTAGCTCCGGGGTAGTGTACCATCCTTTCCATTTTATGGGAATAAGTCCGACAGCATGCTTTCCTTGGTTGCCCCCTTCTCCATATACAGACCAGAACTTGGAACAAACGAGAAGACAAAGGGTTGAGCATTTGAATAGTTCGTATTACCCCAATGCTCCAATTTATACCTTTTGCTCACAAAGGCGAGCTCATACTCAAACAACTTGTGTTGCATCCCCGCAAGGATTCGGTTCCGTTGATGGCCATTTTTATGGTTATGAACATAATTTTGTGCCAGCGTTTACTTGTCGGTATCACCGGTATGGTCATGGGCATGCGGCACCTGCAATTACCTGTACCTGTCGACGTAAGAATAAAATACGGAACTTATAAAAAAATGTTGATTCTTTGAAACAGAGACAATAATTATGCTTTGTAGTCATTGTAGTGTGTAAAAGTGTGGTATTTTTTTACTAACACAGCTACTGGACCACCGATGTTCAGAAGTGCTCCTGCTGATCACTTTGGTATGGTTCCAAGATATGCTCCACCTGTGGCTCCATGGAATGGCCTAGGAATTGCTACTCGGCCACCGCCACCAGTAACACCACGCTTGGTTATAAACACAAATGGACAGTACTTTTTACACTACCCACTGCTCGTTCCATTGGTCTCCGCTCCCTCTCATCCGCATCCTATTCGTATGCTATCGCAGTCTTTTGTAAGTTTAACATTCACAAAACTTTCACACAAGTTTTCAATATTCCCATTCCAAGTAAAAGTTGTTGTTCATCTTCTTTAGGAAGCGATGCAGTTGAGTAACGTGATGGTTTGTCGGGGAATAGGAAACGTGCCCGTACCAAATTACGGCAATCGATGTATGTGTCTTTCAGCCCCACGCCGTCCTCCTCCTGGTTACCCGTGGGGAAATAGTAGCTGGATGAGGCAACCCGGGCAAGGCATGCCTCCTCCATGGGGAACTTATTCCTTCTTCGGGACAGATCATCTTGAATGCGACTCTGACAAAAGGGGTAAACCGAGACAATCATTATTTCATGCTGTACTGACCATGCTAAAAGAAATATTAATACTATTACCGTTTTCAATATAATTTAAATGGGTTTTCTTACAGTTTGGAACACTTGTACCGTTCCACAGAATCCAACAGAACGTGCTTCTTATGCAAACCCACCACAACAATCAGCACAGTTTTACGGTGACGAGCCAATGCCCATTCTTCATGATTATGGACAACAGTATCATCATCCGCAGTATGCTCCCAGGCAGAAAACACCAGGAGATGAACCGTGGAAAAAAACGCTATTTGAAATAGCAGATGAGAATCATAACATCATGATGACACATGAGCATGGACAAACACTGAATGGCCAATCTTATTGGGCAACCAGAGCGGATATTGAGCATGAAATGTTTTTGGAGTCATTAGAATTGGATGACACTGTGCCCGAATTACCTTCCCGTTTACGACGCATTCCATCTCAAGCTGTTGGGGTGGTGGGAGGAAGTTTCAATGGAGACGAAAGTGTAGCCTACTCTTGGGAGTTTGCTGGATGGGGGGATGTCGGCAACGGTCCACCAGGCAAGGATTGGTTCCCTCGACCAATTAGAAGGATGCCAAGAGAGAATTATTTCAGCAATGATTATCATCTTCCACGACTTGTACCTCGATTCCAACAATCGTCCGACTTTGATATTCCTTTTGGAATAGAGAAGACTGGATATGATGAGGAAGAGCCCGATCCATTGATGGATGAATTGGTAAGTCGTGTTATTGTGGATTTTCTGGACTTGGAAGACACAAGCAACGAACAAAGTGACAACGGAGATAGGTCAAGTACTAGCTCATCATCCTCAACTAATTCCAACAGAAACAGCAGTGGCGGAGGGTATGGCATGGAAGCTAACGGAATGGAAGGCTCTAGCAGTAACAATAACAATAGGGTCTCGGTTGCCAATTCAACAACGGGGCAAGTAGCTACATCTTCTCAGCAGTACGTTTTGGGGTGTGCAAGTCGCAGCAACAATGGGTCGGACGAATCGGCGATTACAATCAAAATGCTTTTAGGTACGACCCTTGTTCCAGTCTATTTTGGAACTTTGTAGTTTATTATCTGCATTTTAAAACATATTCTAAGTGACTTTATATACCTATATTCTAGAAACACCCTATTCACCGCGCGGAAAAAGCTCCAAAAATCAAGACCTGGACGAGTACCAGATACTAATAGCAGAAGAGGAACTTAAGCGAAAAATTGACGAACTGGCTGCAAAGGATGCAGAGAAGAAGAAAAAACAAGGATTTGACGATGAACATAAACCGCAAAATTAATTATAATTGTGTTTTGCATTTACTTTCGAAAAATAGTTACTTTGGTTACATTCCCACAAAAAAATGTATAATGTTACTATGTCTTGTTTTTATATGATAAGAATGTTGATATGACGATTTTATATGATATATGATTTTGTGCATAAACCTTTTTCTAAAATTTTGAACATTTAATCTTTTCTTGATTTTATTTATTTTAAACTGGGAACAGTACTAGGAGCATTCACTTTATTCAAATTGCTCCAAATTCCTTACATTGCCGTTCTCAAAAAATGTCAAGCTTGACTTAAAGAAGTAAGTAAAAACGGTAAAGTGAGTTCGTGTCTTCACATGCTATCAGGCCACCTTTCGCACGTTTGCATTTTGCATAAAAATTTAAATTGTTTTATCCAACGACAACGAGCATGAAAAAATTAATTATTAGGAAGCAGAACATACTTTGAAAAATCCTCAAAGTAATAGTTTGTGTGACTAGTTTAGAGTAAAAGGCAGTTCTTGGAAAATGAGGGATCACAGCAAATGTTTAAAATTCAAAATTGATAACGCTCATACAGCGATAATTGAATATTTAAATGGCGATGCTTATGATAGTTGGTCTGCTGAAAATACAGGAATGCTGGAGCAGATATACTTCTGAAAGGAAATGTGGAGTGATAACAAAAAACGAAGTGAAGCCGCAAAAAACGATAACAGGGCATGCTTGATATGACTCATCATTTATATGACAAGTCAGTGTGTAAGGTAGGCCGTTGCCTCACATTGCTGTAGGTTGTGCATGCAAATTTGCTCTCAGCTACTCGAGCCCCAAACGAACATCAACGTACATTTTCTGCACTGGTGTCTTGAAGAGTGAGTGGAGACGACGAGGCGAGGCAACACTAATTCGCTGACTGACAGACGTTGGTATTATTTTAGCCATGAACTGTTAAGATTGCCCAGTATTCATTTAGTGATAGACTATAGGCTGCTGCTGCTGTGTGTCTTTTGGTGTCTCTAGTTTTAACATAAAAATCTAATTCTTCCATTTAAGTTCCTATAAAAATGAATCTCCAGGATTTCTTTAGAAATGTGGAAGCTCCCAGGTCCATGTTTGAGAAGGCTGGGACTTTCTTTAGAAATTCCCTTAGACATTTTCGAAGTCTTGACTACAAAGGGATTCAAGAGAGAATCCACTGGTATCAATCTGAGGCTGTTCTGACAACTGCTGGCGTTCTTGGTGCTGATGAATCGGAAGAGTTACGGGACGGTGGACACAATCACCGAAACATGCCTGTGGTGATACAGGCACCTACTGGTTCCGGGAAATCGGGGATGATAGTCCTGCTACCTTACGTTCTGCAATCCAAGAAGGTGTTGGTATTAACCCCTTCAAAAGTGATAAGTGACCAGCTTGCCATTGCCTTTGGGATTAATAGAAAGTATCCAGCCTTTTTGGAAGCAAGCCGGATTTGCAAGACTGCTGAAGAATTTGAGAAAATTAGAGAACCGGTGCGAAATATTACTAACTCTCAGGAAATTGTGCGTGGCGATAGGCTTGAGAACTTGGTTATTGTGAACGCACAAAAGTTTGGAGGCCGGGCAGGATCAAGTTTGGTGCATAGAAAAGAAGAGATTGTGAAAAATGTCAAGGAGTTCTTTTCGAAATTTGACACCCTGATAGTGGACGAAGCCCATCATTATCCTGCAAAAACCTGGGCTAAGATCGTGGACGCGTTTAACGAGAATAAAGTGGAGGGCCTCAACAAGAAAATAGTGTTCCTCACAGCTACGCCTTATCGTATTGGCAAGAAAGGGAAGGAGGAGTTCATTCTGGGTCCTGAGAAGGAAAAGCTTGCAAGGATTGCTTTTACAGTGACTCCAGAGAACGTAACAGGTAGGTAGCATTTTATCAACTATAAGCATAAATTAGAAATTTTATATATTTTTTTAAATTCTCATTTACTAATATTATGTGTAATTTTGTATATTACAATAGGAAAGACAACTAGACCATGTTCATTTATTGAGCATTTGCATGACGCCAGTGCAGCCAACATTGCCGAAGACATTCAAGACGTTTTTGACAAGCATAATGAGGAAATGTCGCCTCGGTTTAAACCTCAGGCGATGATTCTCGTGACAAGGCGAGCAGAAGCTGAAGATTTAGTGGCAGAGCTCAACACGATAACTGGAAATGATAACTTTGCCATTGCCATATTAGGAGGTGACAAAAACGAGAAGAAGCAGGGAGAGGAAACCGCACTGGACCTGTTTAGTAGGGGAGAGTACTCAGTTGGTGTCACATGTGGAGTCGCCTTGGAGGGCTATGACAACGCTGATGTTATGCTGTGCGTAATCAAGAGGAAAATAGCAAAGAGCCAGATCCTGTTCAACCAGTTTATTGGAAGATGTCTGAGAATGCATCGTGCAAATACAGAATCCGGTCTGGATGAGACCAAGGCTATTGTTATGAGTTATAAGGAGTTTAAGCAGAGGCGACTTTGGGACACCTTTGAATCCCAAGATAGTTTGCCAAAGGATGATCCCGTAGACCCGGAGGATGATGAAGAGGAGCAGAAACCAAAGGGTAGAAAGGGTGCTGGAAATAACAGAAAGAGGAAAAATGAGGAGGACGCGCAGCCCCCAAAGCCCAAGAAAAATCCCGGGGGCAACAGGAGAAAGAAGGCGGACGAAGACCTGCAACAGCCGAAACCGGAGAAAGGGGCTGGGCGCAACAGGAAGAAGAAGAATGACGAAGAAGCGCAAGAACCCAAGCCAAAGAGAAGTTACAACAGGAAGAAAAAGAATGACGAAGAAGCGCAAGAACCCAAGCCAAAGAGAAGTTACAATAGAAAGATGAAGAATGGTGAAGAAGCACAACCAAAGCCGAAGAAAAGTGCTGGAGACAACAGGAAGAAAAAGAATGTGAAAGAAATGCAGCCAAAGTATTCGGGTCCAGCATTGTATACACCCTATAGCTTCTAAGTTAATACCCACTCCAACTCCTTGGTTGGAAATTCAATTTCAATTAAATTGTGAACAGTATAAATTAAAGTATTCAATTTAAAATGGATATTGTGAACGAAATGAGACGCAGGTAAATATTACTTGTAAAGCATGAGTATCTATCATTATAGTGTTTTATGAAAATTGTTTATTTAAGTTCATTTTTACACATTTTTGTTGTATTAATGAATTTTGTTATTTTTAGTACCTACAAAAGTAAGTATGATAAAATGTAGTTTTGTGAAATTTTATAGTCTCACATATTTAGTTTTAATTTACTGTTTATTAACTATGATTCATTAGTTAGTTTGTTGGCTAGATATAAAGTAACCGTGTAAACATTTTAAATTGACAAGGGAAATGTTATTTTGCAGTAAAAGCTATGAAATATGTCTTTAACAAATGATAATGATACCTTTCTTACATTTTTTGACACTCTTTCACTTTTCTAACACTTTTCAGATCCATTCTTTTAAGGTAATTACGCAGCCCTTGATCTTAATGGAATTCCCCCCGGATTCCCTTTGCATTTTTGGACTTTTTCTTGCGTTGTTTCTTTCCAGTTCCCCTTTGCATATTCTTTTCTGACTGACTCGGGACAAGGGTCTTTAAATGGGTATTCTTTGTGTGTTAATATAGCGCACGTCTGGTAACAAATACCTGAATCAAAATGCATAAGCAAATACTACCGGTCAATTTTTAGACTGAATCTACAAAATTCATTAAATAAAAGTTAAAACGAACCTTCTCACATCCATAATGTATGCATTGAAAGCAGTCCTCGGCATGCTCACTGCAAATGTGACGATTGCACTTCACTTTCTTGGGAAAGCTTTTTCCACACTTGCTACAAACATACCACTTCAAGCACTTCATAACCTTGGGAGCACGCTGTCCATCTTGTTGTTGCCCATGCCCTCCCTTTCTAGCTGTCTCCAAACCAAGTACTTCCTGCTACAAACAAATACTACCAGTCAATTTGAAGACTGCATCTACTACACTTCATTAAATAAAAGTTTAAACGAACCTTCTGATTTTTTTCATTTGTGCGTTTTGTGGAGACGACCTTCTCAGCATGCTTCTTTGAATGACGCTTCATATGGTTGTCCATGAACTCGCTGTGCACCCGCTTGCCGCACTTGGGACAGGGAACCTTGGGAGCACGCTGTCCGCCTTGTTGTTGCCCATGGTCTCCAGTTCCAGCTTTCCCTAAACCAAGAGCTTCATCTTGCATGACAATTCTCGAGTTCTCAGCTACACTGCTGGTGGGGATCACTTTCTCTTCGCCATTTTCCACATTGTCATCTAGATCCTTAACCTATTGTTCCATAAATGAAAACCGTGTTTTAAACAATACATACTACAACATTCATGATAGCCAAGAAAAATATGAATTGTAACTTACTGCCGGTTTCATTGCTGTGATCTCAATATCTTTGGAGGCAGGTTGTAGAGCAACGGAATTATTATCCACTTCTTGTACAACATCCATTAGGTCATGAGGGTTCTTTTCGGTTACCGTTTTGGTATAAATGGTCTCCATGTAGTAGTATTCAGAGTAACGCGGCCTTTTAGGATCAAGTGGACAAACACGTCGCATCACGTGCCGATGTCCTACGCAACTAAACCTCGACAAACACGGATTTTGGTTTGGGTCGAAATCCTTTATAATGCAATGTGGAGCTTTCTCGTTAGGTTCCAATCCAACTTCTTCACAAATATAAGCACCTTTCAGCAAATACTCGGGTTTGAAAACATGGTCGCTCCAATCCCAAGTGCTGCCCAATTCTTTACTAAAAGTTGGATCTGACACATTACTAATTTCTCGTGGTGAAAGTATTCTGGGATTCTGTGAAAAGCACGGATTAAGAAAACACGTTAGCTAGTCAAAAATCAATAAGATATTGTGTACGCTTTTTGTGACAAGTGATTACCTTAAAAATGTAACGAGGGGAATCACCTACATTGACCCTTGCAAGGACCTTTAGTGCTACATCAACATTCCGCTTTTTATTGCTCCCATTACCCTCGTGGTCCACGGTTGTCTCTGAGCCAGAGTTAGCTTTTCGTTTCCTTGAACGCAAGTCCTTCCCGATTAAGTAATCCACTAATTCATAGTCCACTCTTTCACCCTGCACCTTTGTCTCTGTCCCTCTCCAAATTAACGCTGTGCGAAAGCGTGCCGACAGTTGCTTGGTCTTCAGGACCAAACGCTCTGCGGCTTCGCGCATTGTGCACATAGCGATCATTTTTATTTCGCAGATTTCGCATATCTGAATGTTATCCCAGAAAGCTGTCTCCTTATCAATGTCTTCAACATCCAAATCCAGTAGCTTGAATAAAGCCTGAATCTTCGCGTCGTTGGATTCAAAGTAAGAGTTTTAAAAGTTTTCATTTGGGTGGTACAAGTGGGACACATCATCTTTGGATGATGATATGTATTCTCCACACAGACAAACCTTCTTGTTAGCTTGGTCATCTTTGGGCTGGACTTGGGGATCAATCATCTTGTCAGTTTGGTCATCTTTGGGTTGGACTTGGCGACTACCCCTTTCAACTTTTTGTCGTTTCAAGATATTTTGTAATACCTGAAATGTATCCAGAGATTAATTAGATATAACTTTTTAAAAGAGATATTTCTAATGTATAATAATGCACATGCCTCTCCTGCAAGAGTCTTGCAACCATATTCCTGCAGCATAATCTGGATTGCAGCCACATCAATAGGCACCAGCACCATCTTCTCTATTTAGAATTCAGAGGTGCTTAGCCCCTGAGTTTTTTACTAATTAGCTAATTAAATTAAAAGATATGAAGATTTATTCGCTACAAAATAAATGTTTGTTGCACTGCAGTTCTAACCAACAACAGGAACAAAATGAAGATTTGACTTGATTCAAGTACTAGTACTAGTACACATATTTTATATAATATATAGCATGTGTATATTAATGATATTACATACAAACAAACTGTATTAAAGGGTGTCTCATGATTTCTACGACAAATTTTGCTATAAAAATCCACAAAGACGGTTTTAATAAACATTCTTGGTACAGAACGATAGAACTATTTTTAAAGAACAAGTGTGCAAAATGTCTCAATCTAATGACCTCGCGTTTTTTCAAACTCCCATTTTACTGTCATGTCAACTATATAATTTACCGTTACCACAGATATTTCGTGGACTGCAAACATATATTTAGGTATCAAGTGTTTTAGGTAACATATGGTTACAAATTGGTTTGCATGTTGTAATCAGCATTCGTTTCTGTACAAACGCAGACTAAAACGTTTACTTCAGTTCTCCTAATATTTTTGTAAAAAGACATTTATTGATACAGTGACCGAAAATCAAATGTACTTGCTTACAGGCAAAATTTTTTCTACACTCCAATTACTGCAGTAACTTTGCTCTGCGAGCTTAGAAATTGGGCTACAAAACGTGCCTACGCAGATATAAGTTCAACATTTGCATATCATGTTTTAGCACTTCAAACATTTTCAAGAAAAAAAAATCAAGATAAAATTTGGTGTTCTTTCCAAAATGGCTAAAAATGATTTTTTTCATAACTTTCTTGACAAGAGTTTTGAATATACGTTTAATAGCTCATTTAAAAGCTCGCACTTTGAGAATCATTCCATTGCTAAGATTAATGAGCTTAGAGAAATGATTAAAGAAGTACGACCCTTGGAAAATCGGTATAAATGAAAATCGAAATTGCCATATACATCATCATGCTAAGGTTAAAACATAACTGTATTTGAAATAAAGTATACACCCCAAGAATCCAGGAGGGTCGGTGTACCCAGCCACAATTTTGTCTGATTGGAATGGAATGTTGAATGCAAATGTATGCATTTTATCGTAGGAATGATAAGACACCCTTTACATTTTCTCACTTCTTACTTATATTTATATCATAACACGTATGCAAGTAAGACCAAGTCGACGTTTTTCAGTTTGTCAAAAAGTTAAAAGAGAGTTCTTGGGTTTGAATCTCATAAACAATAGCAATGGTTATTGTCTCATTGGTTCTGTCGATCATGATATGACGAAAATGGCAATGGCAATTGGCTAAATAACCTTTGTGCTGTATTTTGCTTCAGTTTTATGAGTGCAAAGTACGATTCCATTTTTTAATGGTCCTAAGCGCTTGCAATTTATGGATACTCTAAGAGCATTTTGGCAGGTGGATATTTTGCATGGTTGATCTGTGTGACTTCCACATTGAGTTCAAGTAGTCGTTCAGATAAAGTTTGCGTATTATTTTTATATAAACGTACATGCATGTTATGACTGCAATGGAATGCTGAGTTTTCCGTGTCTCATAATGCCCTTGCTTTACGACCTAGCAGCCAACTGTTCACTGAAGATATTTTGTCGGTTGCTAAAACTCTCGTGTGTATGACCTCATGTAAATTTCGTCATAAAAATTTTATGCTTAATTTTTAGCAGAAGAAACTTTTGGATAGGCATATGCTCATACAAGTTCCAGAGAAAAAGTTTATAAATATTTGGGATACATGTAATTCATAAGTTCTAGGTATACACATCATATTAAAATGACGTCATCGTGAACATGCATGCTTTCACATACCGATAGACTTAAAATTCTTTAAAACGACAAAACTTACACATCTCAGGAGCAACAGCTTAAAAAATCTGATAATCAATATTCAAATGAAGTGGAGAAATAAATAAATAATTGACAAAACATAGATGACAGTGTTATGCATGTGTTTATCCAATTCACTTACAAGAAGAAATCGAATTGTATGTTTTATTATGACATCTTATAACAGTCTCCCATTAGTTTTCATAGTTTCCACTAATTTTAGTCGTTTTCAAGCTTATCCCAAACTAAAACTTATCTTTAGTTTATTTATGTTACTCAACACATTATGCATTTTCGAGAATATATAGTACGTACATGTACATTTAAATGCATTTAAGGTACATTTCGCAAATTCATCTATTACGACCAGGCTTGCTTTGTAAGCCGATTAAACCACAAACTACTGATCCGTTATCGAAAAATGCAGAAACATGGTCCCTATCATCGGTAAAAACTGAAGTTTTTGGATTCCGACACGTGGGGTTTTGTGAGACATGTATTGCGGAGCATATGAATTTACTAGGCTTCGAGTACAAACCTATATCTGCTGATTCCAACTGAGTGAATTCTAATTGACAAAAAAGTTGTTTGAGGTGCATGACTGACTAATTCTCAAAAAACGGGCCAGTTTTGGACCTGATATTCTTACAACTAATCAAGTAAGACCGGAACAAAGAAAAAGTGAATCAAGCTATTATAATTTTTAAAGGGTTCGAAAATGATTGTTTTGTTTGTACAGCCATGTGCGTTGACGGATATGATAGCGCCGAGGAGGCACCCACTCCCGGTTGGGTTTTACGTGGAAATTTTAACTTGCGACGTTTGGAGGATATCAGGGGACCACGATTCATCCCAAGCCCAACAGAAAAGACAGAAGTGGACAAGAAGGATACGGCAAGTACGTCTGGGGAACCAGCAAAGAAAAATATTAAACCTGCGGTTAAAGAATGTCGCAAGGCTCAACCGAAAGACGAGGGACCTTCGAAATCTCGTGGTCGTCGTCGGAAAAATAAGGTGAATATATTATATTTTATGATTTTACTTTTAATAACCCTGATTATATGATTTATGGGATATTAAAGTGATTACTTTTTGCTGTTTTGTTGGATGTAGGTGGAACATCAGTTCAAGGTTTCTTTAATTGTCTGGCTGATTTTTATATATCTGACAATAATAATATGTTATATTATGTGTTAATATGTTGTGTTTTTAATTAAACAATAGTTTAATAAGATGACATAACTAAAAAATGTTTCAAGAAGCGTTAGTGCATTTATCATGCAATAAATTATGGGGTCACATAAACCTCCCTTATATCTCTTGGAGCACCATTTTCTCGTTGTATGGTTTTGTTCACATGAAAAACCTTAACTTCTTGGGTAGCCATGTTGGAAATGGGGGAAACAAAATCGGCCAGAAACATGTCAGGTTTACCTAGCTCATTTGGAATAGCGGGTCTGTCGAATGGAAATCCCATGGGCCGACTATCTGGGAACTTATCATCAATTAAACCGCAAAAACTGATGGAATCTTTGCAGCTTCCTTTGGCATTTAGTGAGCCAAGTTTTTCTTTGCTTGAAGGCACTTGATCAATTTGTGTTGGTGTGATCATGATGAAAAGGTCAAAGAGCATTCCCTCTGGCTTCCCACGGGGGAGGAGCATGTGCTCCGGCCATCCACTGTAAAATTGTAGATAAATAATCAATTTAGGCAATACTGATGTCATCAGTCTGATGACATTGGCGTAAATGACAATAAAAAGACCAAGTTTACCAGTGACACATAGCCTGAGCTCTTGTTGGTGGACGCGAAGTATCGTTTTCAATATCTCGAAAGGATGGCAACCATGGAATGGTGAGGGTTGAGTCTTCAGACCTTTGGGTTATTACGTTTTCTCCTGGATGAACTGCAATACAAATTACATAAACTATTTATCTATGTAAATGAGAATTTGAAAATAATTAATTATTTTAAGCAGCTCATACGATGAACCGTAAACTTGTCCATTTCAAAAAACAAGATGCGTTGAGCGAAAAACGGCAATTTATCTGCATTTTCATCCAACTTGGGAGCCATGAAAATTCTAATTGTTCCCTCAACATCAGCTCGAATTTGGCTTGTGATTTTGATCCGATAGACAAAGGGCACATGTTGCAGATGTGTTGTGCGAACCCAAACGGGACCTAGTCCTTCTACGGTCGACCTTCCAAAGTCCAGTCCTCTGTTTAGCTCTATGTCGCTCTGCATCCAGTGGGTGACCATGTTGTTGAGGGGGTTCAAATTTGGCACTGAAACCTTACTAGGCTCCACGCGAACCATTTGTATTTCGGATATGGATATTCCACTCCAAAACAACTAGTAAATTGTTCCAAATGAAAATTTTAAGTTTTCTGATAAAAAGATTACCAGGTATTTTCCACTTATCAAAATATGTTTTTTACGTTTGAACGATGATATGGTTGGAGATAATCCTTTTGTCTTTGACTAATGTAATCAAGGTACCGGTGCCAGCTGTAAAACATTTGTGCATGCAAAAATGAAAGGGGCTAATAAAATTTGTCAAGACAAAAGCTGTGATTTTTCCTGAAAATTCACCGATAGAATGCACAATCGCGCATTGAAGTACCTGACCAGTACATTGGACCCGGGGGTTCCTAAAAGTAATCAAATTGGTTGAGAAATGATGTTGCCAAATTAGGGACTCTGTAAATTGTCCACCTACTTTAAATCGATAGTCGGGATCATGGACGAAACCATGCATTGTGTGACCAAAGTTATGAAGTGTGCCATAATAATTTCTATGAGGTGTATCATTGCTTGGCTCCCACATGGCTGTCACCACATCAATTCCCCTGTCTGTTCTCAGATCGATCCTACCTCCACCATCCTGAATGGCAAATCCCGCATCAATTGCTTCAACTACGCGTTCAGCCCAGGCCCTAAGATCTTGTAAATTCAAGCGACCATATCCACTAGTATCTGGGTCGCGTGTTCTGTCCAAATCTTGCAATTTGGAGTTGGACTGTCGCCCCGCCATACTTACCGAAGCATTTTGCAATGATAACTTGGGAAAGTACCCTATCTCAATCACGTCCTTGTGAATGTCGAATGGGACCGTTCTATTCAATCCATTCGAGAGACGCTCAGCGTCGTACCTGGCCAACATGTTGTGATGCATGTAATAAAAAATCTGTTCCAAGGTGCAAAAAATGTTTCAAGTTGCAGAAAAAATGGGTTAGAATGACATATTATTTTAATTGAAAAAGCACCTCTCCCCTTCTGTCCATTTGACCTCTGGGAGCATTCGCCGGATATACAAGATGCCAATGCCTGAAAAGTTGCCAACATACTTGCATTTCATCTCTTGCCAATATACTATGCACTGCATAGTATGCAGTTACTAACTGACTAGTTAACTTGTATTTTATTTAAACAATACCAGTGATGCGCATTTGCAGCAATGTCTTCAGCAAAGTATGCAACTTTATGCTCCGGATTCAAATCAATGCCAGAAAAATTCTTGTCAATTACAATTATGGGCCTTTCACTCACGGGGAAAGTTGATTCCTCAACGGCCTTTTGCCATGCTATGCTTTCAATGAACATATCCGGAGTTACCTCCCAAACTGCTGGAAGCTTAAAACCACGCATGTCCGGCCGTAAAGACACTGCTTTAGTAAAGGCGTAAATCCACAAATGTGGATTAACTACGTCTCGGCATAGAGCGCAAGCGTTAAAGAAGTCGTCTTTTGTTCCTTGACCTGTTGGAAGGTTGGGATTTTAAGCAAAAAATATAGAAAGTTTGACATATGCCAGGCAAGTGTCAAGTGACAAAGTACTTATGAATTGGTTTTTACAGACCCAAAAGAATGTTTGTAAGCTCAGCAGATGCGTCAAGGTGAAATTGATTGAACTCGCTGAATATTGCTGTCCGAGGAACAGCCTTTTGGATTTTAGTCAGGTCATATGGCACTGCGGTTTTATAAACGGGAATCTCAATAATTGTGGTCGTCGGAGGAATCATTTTTCGAAACTCAATCATTGCCTGTGCTTGATAAGGCTCCTTTCAAAGAAAAAATGGAAATTCGATCAAGCGTCTTCATTTACGCTACTCGAGTACTCATATTTTTACATTCAACTTGTTCAGTTCGTAGCCATTGATTTGTAAATGATTTTTTTAAAACGTTTTACCAGATACTCGGGTGGCAGATTGTACAAATATCTTGTTGTTCCATGACCCCTTGGCGCCACATAAAGGGGCTGCGTAGGCCTTTCTAGCAAGTACAAATATTTCAAATTTTCGTGATGGTCCATGTTGTGGCTTCAGGGTGTTGACTGACAGATAAGTGCTACAGCAGCAAGACTTTATTGCCTTTGTTGCACAAGTTCATTCACCCGACCCACCCAATTGCCCAGTTTGAATATTTGGTTATCTACAAATAAAAGTAGCGCATCCGGTGACTATTCGGCTTCTCCTTCCGTCCGTGGTTTTATAATTTTCATGCTATACAATACTTCATTTTGAATTATGCATACATTAATAAAAGTGCAGTTATAACAGTTTGCATTACACATCCGGCCTGGAGACCAAAGATTTCTTAATATTTCTTCAAAAAGCCACGTCCGTTTTTGCATTCTGCTTGCATCCGTTTGAGATTAGCTAGAAATGTTAGTTCATCATTAAATGCACATGCACAAAATTTTAACAAGAGAGCGTTTTGCAATTTTTTGAAAAGCAGATAAGGTTTTGGGGAGCCCGTGGTCTGTGTTCTCCTCATCCGTTCAAAGCCACAATAACTGGACTGGAATAATCAAGTAGTTGCTAAAGATTATAAATAATAATTATGTTGCAAATATAAATTATGCCCACGCAAATATAAAAGTAATGCAATATACAGTTTGTCAAAGTTGCTAATCAAAATGCATGTTTATTCATTCAATAATGTTGGGATGATTTTGCATATTTGCATGTACAGATTTTGTATTAGGGAAAATGCCAAGGTGACTTGCCGAGTCATATTATTCCACCGAGACGAACTTCACCATCTTTACCTTGATGAAATTCATACTAGGTATACGTGGCAGAAATTCAAAGCAATATGTAGTATGTACATCATCCTGACAATGTTAATTACTTTGGAGACAGCAGCTTCCTCTTTGGAAAGATCATAAATTATCAAGGACATGTTTCAACATTACATGAACGCACTTTGTCCCCTTCTTCACCGTCAGCGTCATAACTCATGCGTAATCAAAAAAGGTTATTTTTATCCCACAATCCATGAACAATATTGAAACGTAAAAGCAAAAGATGCTGTCATATATATATATGTTGTTCAATGTTCAATCTACTTAAAAGTATAAGATGAAGGACGCGTCTCTATGACTCTGTATTCTAAAGATTGTGAGAAGCAGAGAGAAAGCAAGGAAAAGGGGGAAAGGGGAGAAAGATTTCGTTGTGTGTTTGTTATCTCTCTCTTGCCTGTTGTACGCGAGTGTTTGATACACTTTACTAGATATGCTCCACCGATCTCCACAGCTTTCACCAAATACAAAATACAAGTAGCGAACGACATCCCACTGTGTGTGTGGACTACAATACCGCATCCCGACCGATCTATCCGAACGAACACCTAGACATCTACTACAAAAATCATTGGTGATCATCTTCTTTCTCTCAAGCTCAACTACCTACATTTCTTCTTCCTCAGCCTGGTATCGACGTCCAATTCCAAGGAATGTCCACTTGGTTGTCGTCTACTGAAGCAAGACCATCACGCTGTCTGCTTCTCATCTACTTTTTTTTTTATCTTCACTACTTTAAATCTAAAAGCATTGCCTGACTGAATTAAATACAGCTGTAATCAGCTTTCTTTTTTAAGAGACAACTTGTCAAGTGTGGGAACGTTACTACAAAATGTTCTACCGCTTTCCAGGCAAGTGCAGTTAGTTTGGAAAGGCTTTAATTTTAAATGCGCATAAGAAGATTGAAGAAGTTGCCATCTTATAAATATTTTTGTGGTGGTTTTTAGGACGATTACACTTTCCACCCCCACGGGGCCGTCCTTTGATGGGTCTCATTGAGCACGAAGATCCAGTCGTTATAACGCACGATTGGGGACAATGGTATCAAACCGTCCATGACGTTTTTATTGAGGTGAATCTGCCACCAAATACTCTGACAAAGGATCTCAGCGTTGTCATCAAAGTAGACAAGATGAGCTGCAAGTTGAAGAAGGAACCCATCCCACTACTCAAGGTTAGCAAATTACTTGTTGTTTATCGTAAACCATGATTGTTATAATTTATAATAATTTAATGTTTTTCTAACAGGGCAAGCTTCATGAGAAGATTATTATTGCGCAATCTTCATGGTCTCACGACGTTGCACGACAAAAAATTCGCATAATTTTGTGCAAGTGGATTACTACTGCTAGAAATAACACTTGGGACGGACTCTTCAAAGATGAGTTCTTGTTGGATCCAGAGACTGCTAAAAAGGTTCGCGACAGGATTGAGTTGGAACGCTTCCACTTGGAAGTTGTCTACTAGATGGTAGCAACCCTTCTGCACAAGAAAGCTGAACCAACCACACAACATCCAATTTTCATCATTAGGTTGTCCATACTGTAAATTTTTGTTAAAGCTGAAAACGATCATTTTTATAAGCTATATACTAATATAACAATCCAGTCATGTTCATATAACATCCTATATAAAGTCCCACATTCAAAATTAGTCTTCTCTTATCTGGATCGGTGCTTGTAAATTTCAAGTAAGTGGCATAGAAAAATATATGGTGCTGAATAGTGTAAGAATATTATTTAGGTATTTGAACCATCAAAATTACTAGAAAGCAAAACTCCAGAAAAATATTTTTCGTAGAAAGCAGTTCACTACACCTTTTTGCCGTTGCGCAGTAACTGGTTGTAATGGGGTGTGGCCGTATTACATGATCCAGTATTTTACCAAATTTTACCTGATCATCGAAACTTCAAGTAATCTTCTTATAAAAATGCGAGTTATTTAAAAATCTATTCAATCAAAATCAAGTCCGTCTAAAATTATATATTATTATTACAAATATAGACTTAACGCAATTCAGAAACCTGAAAAGAATGAAACGAGTGTACAATATAATTAGTACTGCTAGACAAGTATGCTTATTGATTGGAAACGGAAGCTGAATTATTACAAGCAGGGTTGTTTCACAACAAGTTGATAAGTATATATTTAGAATCGTGATTACCTATTTTCTGTGCGACATTTTCAGCAATTTCTTACTCAACCACCCAGCACCAATATTCTCCTGTAATCCTCCATACATGAATAAGTTTTTTGCCCAATTTAGTAAGGATTTTAAAAAGTTGTGGAATTGTCATCGCAAATTATTCCAAAGGATTACTTAACTTCTACTAACAAACTCATAATCAGCTTTGTGCAAATAAGTATTCGTTAGTTTTCGCTACAGCTATAGGGACTAGTAGGCATTCAATTGTATCAACAATATTTCACTAGCTGTGCTTTTAAACAGTATTGGAGGAAAAGCTCCACTTTTAGAATCATAGCAGCAAAAACTAAATACTACCAACTAACAATTAAAGTAATGTGCAAATGTGCATACAAATAGCAAATAGGCTTAAAATAGGAGATAGGCAAAAAGTAGTTAGATAGCTTTCTGCCAATATTCATATTCTGTTAAACTACACAAAATTACAATTATTTAATGTTTGTTTGGCATTGGCACGTTACATTTATGAAATTCGGACCAAATAATCCACCAAGTATTTTATTTGCGTAAATACATTTGTCCGTTTCTGAAAATTGACTGTGATTTAAAAACTGAAAGCATCGGAACAATCATCTTAAAATCTCTTTATATTTACTTGATTTTATTTACAGAAAAAAAAGCTTATTCCAAGCAATTATCATGTATGACCAAAACACTAATCAAAATTGATTCGTTACAATGTTTAAGTTTTTCTGGCAGTTTAACAGCTAATTATACTATAGTAGCCACAAAACATACAATTTGGTGTAGTTTGTAGTTGTAATTGTCACAATGTCAGTCGTTATCAGCGCAAGCTTGCATTCCTACAGCAGATCTATTAAATGATTGTACTATTCATTGCAACTGCAAAAAGTGGTGTAGTCATTAAACGTTGTGGGTATCTTTAATGTTTGCGTTGTGTAAATAGCAACGGAACCGCAAGCAAATTAACAGCGCTCTCTTACTCATTCGCTGATAATGAATTGATGTTGTTAACACAATAAAACCTAATATAAAATTATCAAGCAAAAGCGTCTTTTTTGTGTAATTTTGTCTTTTCTCATGAAACACCCATTAGCCAACCAAGCAACATATTACACTCATCATTTTCTCATCATCTCCGTACGATGTTTGTCATTATGTCCTTTATTCATTTCTCTCTCTCTCTGGCTCGTCCTCAGCATGAAAGTTGACGCTCTCTTTTCCTTTTCTTCTTCTTCTTCGTCTTGTCCACAGAGTTTCTCCTTTGCTGCTGGAGAGAAAGTCAGCAAGATTCATCCATTCAATTTCATTTCATTGCATTGTTGTTTCCGTTCCCTTTTTCTCCCAACAGCCTCCAGCATTTTCTTTCAAATTCTCCATACATTTCCTTTCTACGGATTCTTCCTCTAAGCCGACCACTACTATGTGTCCTCTTCTTTCTCGCACCATCATCATCATCACCCTCACCGTTCTATCTTTCACTCTCATTTCCCTTTATGCGTATGTATCATGCATAGAGGCTGTTTACAGGAAATGGCCACAGGCACCTTTATTCTCTACCCATCTATCTCACATTCAATCTTCACATCGGATCTTGTGTGGTGTGCTTGTAAGTACCTTCATTTCCTCCATCACAAAATACCTACTCTACTTGTCCTCGTTAAATTAGAAGCCGCAAAATGCTTCATGATGGCAGTCATTGGGTAATAAAATATCACCACTTGAAACTTTTTACCATCTCTAGAGAGTCTGTTGAAGAAAGTGTCGCAGCAGCGCCTAACCATATTTTTACCTATGCAAAAAAAAACATTTCACATTTTCAACTACATAAGCCAAAATGCCTGTTTTCTCTCTGCACAAGACTTTTACAACTGCTGATTATCCGCGTACAAAAATAGAATGTCTCTCCACTCCACTCATCAATATGAAGCTAATTGTAACTTGACAAGCATCAGAGCTATCATCATAAAGCATTTGGAATATTCGAGCATCTATGGTTTTGTCGACATAACTTTACACTGCAGACTTTCACTACTTCAACTACCTTCTTCACTCACGTTATCATCATTATCATCATCTTGTGCTAAAAAGCCGACAGTGTTTTTCCTGCCGTACTTTCCACCTGTCTCATAACTCTCCATCGCCAACATCTCACGTCTTCTCCCAGAGTTCCTCTTCTCTAAACCTTAAGTATTCCTAATATTAAAACTTTCATGGATGTCTGCAGCCGCTCTGCTCGTTTTTCTCCATTCATTCAGCATCCCTCCATTTCTGTCTCTTTATACGCTAAAACTCGCGTATTGCCTATTACATTAAATATATATTCGCCATTATTGTATTCCCTGAACGTGGCTCCTTTTTTCATCGTAACATTGATTTTAGAACAAGAAATATATAAAGAAAAAACTTATTTTTTTTCTCTCCTTTTCTTTTTTGCCTACAAAAGTCTACTTTCTCACCCAGTCAGTAGCAGCAGCATACAACCACCATATAATACCAGATAAATTGTTCTGTAGGAAACTCCTCCACCATCTACAATGTCTACGCGCTTCCCCGTGATTATTTAGGCAGGCAAAGCACACACATGCTGCAATAACACGAACAACGAACCAACTTGTCTTTTTCTTCCTTCTTCATTTTGCACTCCTCCAGTTTCTTTTCCTTGCATGATTTTCTTCTCTCTCACTTTTCCCGCATCAGAACAGCACAAGGAGAAAGCTAGAGAGAACAGACAGAAAGAGCAGAGCACATACGATCGCAATTTCACCAGCCACCATTGCAAGCTCTCTTTCACTTTTTTCCTTTTCGTGCTGGCTTTCTTTCCATTTCTGACTTGCACACACGTTTTCTCTTACGCTGCTGCTATGCTGTTGAGTTGAATAATCACGCTTGAATTTTTCCCTATAACTATCGCGGTTCTACAGGGGCTCGTGTTTAGTTCCTTGGTAGAAACGGTTCACGTCACGACGACGCCACGTTAGCTCTGCCGAAATTCTATTCTCATCCCGTGTGTATCAAATGCAGGCAAAGAGAACAAGTGTCACAGAACAGTTTCATTTGAGAAACATTTGCAACAACCACTGCGGCTTCTATATACATGGTGCAAAATCTACTAAACGCGTGAGGTGCTTTCTTTACCGCTGTCAATCCAATTCACAACAGAATCATGAGGATAATCTACCAATAATAACAATAAAAGTATTCCTTGTTTTTCCTGAAGGAGAAGACAAAAGAGTGTGGTAATTGCATACTGACTGATGTACGCGCACCTAAACTAGTTGAAGCTTTTTTGGTCTAAAACGTCTGAAAAGTGTTTTGTTTGATAAGGAAGAACAAAAGTGACGTGCAAAAATGATTAGGCGTATCGGCGTCATCCATGCTAGTTCATCTTAACATGCCAACAGAACACTATTGGCAGTAGCATACGGTGTTGTCTGTTCCACTTTTACTCACACAAACTGGCATAGTATACAGCCAACAATTAATGGCTTCAATCCTCGAGTTAAAATTAATGAAAAGACAGAGAAATGCGGAGACTTCCATGCTTAATGTTATTACTGTGTTGTGTGACAGTGACTTTGTAAAAAGCAGCGTCAAAAATAAAAGGGTTGTTGAGGAGAGGAGGAGAGTCAACGAGGTTCTGAAATTGGTAGAGATGGGTTTTCCTCTTGTCTCTGAAGTAAAACTGGAATTCCTTTGTTCTCCCTTCACGTCACCATAGTCATCATCATCATTTTAATTTTCCACCACTTTCTTCAACACGGAAGATTGTTTTACAGAGCGTTATGAAACAAAAAAAATAATACAATACAAATAACTTGCTAAAATCCCTGTAACTTTTTCTATCACATAAGCACTATAACGTGACATGAGTGAGTTCTAGAGTAATTGACTTGAGAATAAATAACCTGCCTGTTTGCTTTTCAGAGAAAAACTCTACGGCCAACAACTTTTGAAGTTTATGGCGTGTGAAACAAAACTGCTGAGGGACACAAAAGTATATTGTTGCGGACTTGTACCAAGTATGCATATGTGGGTGTTTTTGTTCAATCATGCTTTTTTGAATAGAATTTGCATATAATTGAAATTGTGATGATGACAGCAGCATTGCAGATTTTGGTTTTTAACTGTGACTTGCTCCAGATACAGCAGCAGAGAGAGAGGGGATGTTGCGTCAGCAAAAGAAATTCAGATATGCTCTGCCAACTTTGCTAATTCAGAAAAAGAATTACTAAACCGTGCAATTGCATTTCGTATAAAATTAGAAATCTGTCCATTTGAGCGTGATATCCTGAAAATTTGCAATTTCATCTTTGCTATCGATGATGTTGTACTTTTGACATTTACGCAAAGAAGTCTTTGATAGATTCCAATTTAGACGTTGTTAGACGTTGTGTCGGAACGAAAATCTCAAAACGCCCCATTCTAGTGAGACGACACGATCCGACTGTCGATTGCATGCTGAAAAGCTTGAGTGAGCTGCTCTCTATCAAAGTTTATTGGAGACAGCAATAAAAGACAAATTGGAGTATCGTAGAGATTTACGGAAACTAAACATTTCCGTTATCTAATCAAGTTTAGAACAATGACTTGAAGCGTTTTCGAGAATCAGCCATTTAACGTGACATTTCATTTGCGAACAAATAATATCGCTTCCGTATTTCACAGTAATACCAATTTCGCATCTAACCAAGCCACAGACAAGAGTTGTCACCTTGGGCCATACATCCGCACCTGGTGGTGTACTTGTCAAGTGTGACATCGCCAGGAAAAGTCTGTGTGCGGATAGAAAGATTTATAGATTAATTTATGTAAAAAACCGAGGAAAAAAGCATTGACTAGTCAAGCGTGAAGCAAAAAACTAGACCGAACAAAGTTGTCGAGTAAAGTAACAGCTAATTATAGCGCGGAACAAGCCAATTGTCCAGACTGTTCAACTGACACATTTTTTGGTGAGCTGAAGAGAGCCGAAAACGACCAGACTGGTGAGATAAGAAGGAAAAAAACGAAGGAAAAGCAGGTGAGTGTTTCATTGACAGTAAAAATGTTTCCTTTTTCCTCTGCTTATTTGCTTGAATCAGGCAAGTTATAGGTCCCCCATTCACATCACTAGAAAAATAACAAGAAATAATAATAAAAATAGCATTACATACTAGAGAACTGCATGCAGCTCTGAAACGTGACATGGGTGAGTGACATTGGCAAAGCTATGACGGTATGTAGTATGTGCGGTAGTAAATGTCGGCTATTGCCAACCAAAAAGGAAATAAAAATTTTCTCCCGTCATTCAATTTCTTTACATCCGTGAGCTTGAATAAAAACAGCCATAACTAGAAACAGTCATACAAACAAAAGTGCTATTTTTATTATGCCGCTGCCGTCGCTTTGATGCAATCTTGGTGGAAGCAGTGGTTGTTTGTCACGTTGAGGTAGGTTGTTGAGTGTAATTTTAACCGTCATCATTATTGTGTCACTATAACAACTTTATTAGTGACATAATACATAATAGTATCTTCATATAACTTGCTTTTTAGTACATAAACTAATGGAAATAAACATGATTCATGCACTCTCATCCGCATGTCAGTCAAATAAAACGTGCTGGGCTTCCAGTTTCTTGGGAGTTGAGACAAATAAGATGGAAAATTGACGTTGAAACCTAAAACAATAGTCCTGCACAGAACGAAAATTGTATTTTAAATGGGGCAATGTAAGTTTCTAGAGAAAACAAACCAACCGTATAATTGGTAGAACATTCAGTAATTACACTCTGGAAATTAATTAGCTGCTTGGCTTGACGTAATGTCATACAAGTATAGATATATGGGAAAGATAATGGTTACTAATGTTTCCAATAATAAGCAACAACTTCATTGTCCCATTCCAACACTTATAAAAACAAGTGATGACAAGCATACAGGTAGTTTTATTCGGAAATATAAGTAGCTAATATTTCTTTGCCTTATTTATCTAGTTTTTTCAGGTACAAGAGAGCTTATTAGCATAAAACATGGCAACAAATTGTCAACTTTTTTAACTGTTCCTGCAGACACGAGAAAATTATATTCACTTATTTACCTCTTCACTTGAGGGAGATGGGGAGATGGAATGTACAAGTACCTAACTTGAGTAAGCAACTGATACAACAATGGACTGTTTTTACGCAGACAGGAATGCGCTTGTGGTCCAACCTCCTGTGAATTTCCTTTCGACTTGGCACCTTCCCTCAAAAATGTCACTGGAAAAAACTTTATTTTCAATGCGCCCACCTTCTTTCATACAAACAAGTTTTTAGCGTACGTTGGCACGACATTGAGCTAAATCCTATATACAACTCCGAGATAACAATATTCACAAGTAGTTATTTACATAATAAAACTACTTACTTACTTCACTTGTCACCGTAGTTGCTGCCATGCCATTTTGTCCTTCTTAGTCCCATTTTTACTCTTACTTTCTATACTTCAACGGCAGCACATACACGTACAGCTTTTTTGTTGTTGTTCAAGTGCAATAGCCGAAATAACGTAAAAACTTGTGTTTGCATAACAGGAGCACTACACACATAGAGCCTATTATTACCTCAGGAAGCGACACTGACTTACAGAAAGTTTGCACGGTGAAACTTGGCTTGTTCCCACAGTTTGCTTTCTCCTCAGCGTTTTCCGGTTTGAAAAGTAGTATTGTCTGCTTCTGGTATGGTAAAATGTGGTAAATTTTATTTTGCTTTCCCCTGTGGTTGCTGCCTGCTGCTTGGCTGACTCCTGTCACAGTCATATCATCTCTGACAAAATTGCATACATTAAATATATCTGTGTAGGTATAGGTTTAAAAGCGACATAATATTATGAAATTCTTTGGCCGCGACAATAATAATGATTCCATCCACTCCCGCTTCCTGTTATTGTAGTACCAACATTTTGTTGTTATCATTAAGGCACTTTTTGGGCAACCTCGTATCATTACCACGACTTTTGCTGCTCCTCATAAAGATTCACAAAGTGTATCACCAACCATAAAAATTAATGTGTGACGTGCGCTTCAAAAACTTTTTCCTAGTGCCGCACTTTGCGCTTCTGACATGGCTTTAGATCATCTTTTTATGCAACTTTGCAAAAGGAGAAAAGAACAAGCTTGAGTGACTTGATATGCGCCACCAGTAAAAACTTTCCCTCTGTCCTTATCATTATTATATCCGTATTGAATTAGTAGTACTAAAAGTTGCACTAAACTCATTTTGAGTGTACCCTCATCAGCACCATCCATAATTTTATCCATTCTTTACTTTTCTGAAAAGCCTTAAAAAATCATTCAATTCGCGTCCGCCAAAACTCTTTGGCTCCTTTGTTTTCGGTGTAATATATCATGAACAATAAAACGGCATAAGAAGAAGTCAACATCTGCACAACAAAATAGCGGCATGAATGATGATGAATTCGTCGCATACTGTGACTGACTGTTAGAGAGGCACTATGAAATGAAAGCATCCAAGGAATTTTTTAATGAAATGAATAAGTAATAATGGTAGTGAAGGAGACAGAAAAGGATAAAGGGCTTTGCAAGTGGGTTACGTATTTTATAAGCAGCTGTGCAGTGTTGATGGTAAAGTAATAAGTAAAACCGAGTTAGTGCGGAGGAGGAGCACAACATTGACAAGCTTTCTCTTTTTTCCTTCTTATCTGTTCGACACTCACTTTTTGTACGTTTGTCATAACTCATAATATAAAAAGTTTCTTGTTGTCCTTTTTTACTTAAGAAAATGCTGCAGCCTTTTTGTACTCAAAATTGGTTGCAGTTGGATGAGGCAAAAGAAAATAGGGCATTCTACGGCTGTTGGCCGTTGTGATGGTGCCTTCTCACATTTTTATTCACGCTCATCTGCCACCCATCAAAAAATACTGGGTAGCTGCCACCAGCTTTTTAGACTGATTATATTACATTCCTACTTGGTAATAGCATGGCACAAAAAGTAGACCCAAAAGGGCTGTACAAAAATGTGGCAAGAAGGAAAAATTAAGTCTGCAAACCTTCAAATCACAAAAGAAAAGAAAAATGGTAACAATAATAATAAAACGGCATAATATATTTTAATTCATCCAAGCTTGGCCAGGCAAAAACGTTACAAGTTTTCCGTCTAGTTTGTTCTCTCCCCCACATTTCTATATTAGTTCTCGGCCTCTGCTTGTAATAATTTAAGCTGCCATTTCAGTTTTTTTTTCTTTAGGCTAATAAATAAGTAATGCTTTATACATATACTAACCCTATCTCCATAAAGAATGTATTTAATGGTGAAAGAGAAAAAACAACTTCCTATGGCCCTGTATGTACGCAAACAAGGCTGTGGCAATGTGCCCCAATGGCTTTGTGCACATACTCTAAAAATGTAAACGTATTTATCCCAAGAAGCGTATTATGCACGTACTAAATTATTACAAATCGAAGGCGTTATCCTGGAGTACACTATTCATAATTTATTTGTCAGATTTTTTGTTTGCAATTTGCTTATGGCTCGGAGAGCTGTGCGGTGGGATAAAAAAAACACAAGGGACGCATCCGATACGTGCTCCTTTCTTCATAATGCTTTCATCCTTATTTACACACGTTTGTTGAACTCATTATTACACCACCGCCAACCAGAGACGTCAACAATAGACTCGACGTTCGTTCGCTAGATTGCTCATTGTACATATTCTCAAAAGGACGACGTGTTTCATAGTCTTGTCACACTTACCGCACCAAAATACAAGCCAAAACAAGTAAATAAGCTTTTATATCGTGGAACGTTAGCAGACATGATGCCAGAGAATATATATAGTAAACACGAATATGATTATATTACGATTATATGATTACATTGTAGTGTGTGTCCTCGATTTGTAGTAGCTACACCTACAACCATTACTTTTCTTTGTACTGCTTTAGATTGATTGAAGAGCTTATTTTTGCAAATGACTTTCCATTTGACTCATATTCGAAGATTGTTTAACACTTTGTGACGTCCATTAGACAAGTTTGTTTTATGTAAAAGCTTTACATTGACTTGGGGAATAAGACGAAAATAATAATATGAGGATGGGCAGGTAAAATATAAGAAAACAAAAGCAGCATGACAATTTGTTTTGCAATTTACGATAATAATCGGGTCTATATAATATTTTAGCATAACAAAAATTTGGTTTCAAAACGTGTTTTTTCCTCATCTAACAAAAGGATGGCTTATTAAAATTAAAAATAGCTCACAAAAGCCAGTGCACAATGTGCATTGAAAAGTCAACTTGCAAAAATATACAAAGCAGCTTAGCCATCACAATTTTGCCAATGTCAGAGTCATAAAGCGACTGTATTCATGTTGCAAACATTTTGCAGCATCATCATAAATCATACCACAGTACCATGACCACATGCAGTGTACGGTTGCCTGTGTGTTCACTTGCCGTAACAACATTATTTTCTCTCACCATTGCAAAATTATGCTTTGTTGCAGTAATGATGATGAAAAGGGGGAAGTCGGTTCCATGGCACATATCATATTTTCTAAGGATTCAGGATTCCATTTCTTCTGCTTCCTTCTTGGCATTATTATTATTCACCTTCACATATTTGTGATGGCATTGTCAACCACGTCATCCTGATCACTAATGTTGTTGTTGTCGTCGTCATCAACTCTGCCACTTTTCTCCGGGAGCTCAGTAAGGTTACCACAGATTTCTTTTCCCGCTGAAACTTATGAGCACCATCTTAATTCCAACTTTGCCAGCCTTCTTGTCAGAAATGTTGTGCTGCTTTCCCTATTATCGTCAGTGTGTGTAAGTTGTGTGTAGCATGTTGAAAATGCCAGACCAGGGTATCAGGTTACGTCTGACTGTCTATTTTCTTATGGCCCTACTGGGACTAAACGCTGGAGCGATATAACAAACGGCTCAGTAAGAAGAGCCCCACTGTGGTATGAAAGCTTATTCTAAGCCACAAAACGCAATACAGACAAGCCGAGCATTGAAGCGATTTCTCTACTGAGCTGTTACTGACTTGATACAGAAATAAATGCCTGTTTGATGATATTATAATGCAACGAGTTGTGCATATTTATTATCATAATGTTATTTACGTAATCAGCTTTTCCTGTGGCTGAAGTCTGGCCGTTGTTTTAGCGTTAGTACTTTCCTTCCTCTTTTCACTCCTGGTTTGCTTACATAGTCCAATGGCTCAGTGTGCGTACCTATTTTCATGCATCATAAAGTTATAATGAGTTGTATGTATGCGTTTGAAGTTCAATTTGCAAAATGTGTTTTAATAATTGAAACAAGTAAACCGGGGACGATGAAATGTGTGCCTTATACTTGACCAAGAACGAAAAACAAAGGTTTAATCATTTGGAAACGAAAAAACATGTTCTGTTTTAGTCATACAGCCCAACTGAATATCTTGTTTCCTCTCATAAATCTTTGTGATGATGTTCCAGGCAGCTGGAGCCAAGTAGAATTTTTCTTTTGCTGAATTTGTCCATTTTTTGAGGGATCAAAATAAATTGGAGTATTGTTGTTTTCTCCGCAGGACTTTAAGCCGTTCGTTCTCCGCAAGTGTTCATATATATCTTTGTAGTTAGTTTAGAAAAAGGAAAATGTAGTAATGAACAGTGTGTCCTTTTATGTCTATCTTACAAACTGCTAGACCAGCAGCGCTTTAAGACGAACCCGTGTCCAAAACACTAATGACTTGCCACTTGCCAGAGTAATAAGCGTCACCATAAAATTCGTCAAGTCCAACACTTTTCTTTACTTGTTCTTCCATGGCAACCCTCAACAATGAACTTATCTCGTTTATTCTGTACACTCTAACGAACTACTCACAAAGCCGTTAAAAAGAATGTAAACTGTATATAAAATATCGAAGTGGGAAAGAAAGTGCTTTTTTCCCTTTATGTAAAAAGTACACGTGTGACATTAGCTATGGATTCCTTTCCTTCAACGACAAATCTTTCTCATTTTTTTCTTTAAACGGGTATTTTTTGCTCAAAACTTGTTTTTCGTTTCAAGAAAGTCATTTTTCTACAAAAAAAACTGAAAAGGTGATTTTCTCTTCCGTCCAGTGTTGTGCATTCTGTAAAAAATCAACGAGATGCAGAGACAAACACGCAGTGGCACTTATCGAACAACCATAAAAAGTATATCATAGTAGTCAGGAGGAAAAACGAAAGTTGGTTGACTCGAGACTGGAATAGTAAATAAAAAACAAAAATATTATGGAGAAGAATACAGTACGATATAACCCGGGTACTTACCACTGACTTAGGTGCCATTTTCCCGCTGCAATTCACCACTATGTCGCCCAGATAGAAGAAAACCTGACATTTTCCTTCAAAACGTGTTACGTTTTACGTATTTTTTTATCTGCATTACTGATATTGCAGCTATTATGCTTGTTTCACTCTTTTTTGTAAAAAGATGATAATGTCATCTCAACTAGTTTGCTTTTTTAGCTACAATGCATTCAAGCTGTTTTCTATTTCTCATTTCTTTTCATATACGTTCGCTGATCTATTGTCCGTTTAACTAAATGCCTTCCCTGAATTGTCCACCACGTAAGATTGCAAAAGGGCTATAAAGGATGAATGAACTGTTGTGATGGTAGATGAATTTGTTGCTGGCTTTTTCGTTTTGTGAGTGAAAGACTGTATGTACGTTTGCATTGTTCACAACTTGTACAAACTTACTTTCCTTTCTCCTATCTCATCTTGAAAATGTAACTTTTGCATTTTTCTCTTCTGTTTTTTGCTTCTCGCTTTTTTCCACCTCCGCCACACTCGATTTTTCTTTGCTTCCGTGAAGCCGCTGCTGCTGCAGTAGCAACAGAAAACCAATAAAGCTAAGTAGTCCTTTCTCTCTGTGTGTATATACGTTTTTGCTGCATTACTTACTTTTCTGCTTTGCTGTACTCCGTTTGTAACAAAGGAAAAAAATCCACAGAAACTTTCAACTTGTTTTTGTACTATCTACTGCGGCCTCGGAAAAAAGTGAAATGAAAGCCAGCGTTTTTCTTTTCCCATTTTCCCGTCCACCGACCCAGATTACCTGCCTTGTAATGTTATGTAAGTAGGCGGACTGGCTTTTTCTTTACCAACACTGCATGCAATAAAGTCACTAGGAATGCAAGCAAACACCGCACAAAAGTAAATTTTGTGAGTAAAGGAGAGAGAGAAAGGAAAAACATCGAGACACACAACAGAGCACGGCACACACAAATTCGGCATTCAACCAAACTCTCGTGATGCAATAACCATGAAAAATGAATTTGGACGGGAAAAGGCATGAAGTGAAACAAAAGAGGAAATAGATTATGCTTGGAAATCTTGCTGAGATATATTTATATATATGAATTTCGTACTAAAATTCATATTCGCTATCTTTCCAAGAAGCCTTGTTATGCACGTGACATTTTCTTTGTACAAAAAATGAACTTGCTACTACAATTCTACCGAAATACGGAAAAATAATAGCAATGGCAATGCATCTTCATTCTTTCCCACGTTATACACACAGAGAACACACGCTGTGTTAGCGTATTTACTATTTCCGTCAAAGTATGTACTAGCAAAGCCCATATGCACAAAGTAAAAGTACAACTGCTAAGGTACATAAAAAAGTTTAAGTGATGAAGTTTTTAATCGTGGAGTCAGAGTTGTTTTGTTTTCATGTTGTTGACTGACAAGCCAAAAACTACTCTGAAGCAGCATTTATGTATTGTGTGGAGCTAGTCATCACGGGTAAAACGTTCTGCTTGGTACTTTAACTTTGAACACAACTGGAACAAAATGTTGTTTGTTGAGAAGAAAAAGTGGAAACAACGCGTGATTATGTTTACATTGCATGCTATACCGCCTTCTTTTTTCCACTGATGAACGGGAAATTATACAGGTAGGGAGAAGGTGCTGAGGGTAGTAAGTAGTCAGTAAACCAGTAGTCCACTAATTATCCGACTTTTCTCTATTTGTGCTGTCCCTTACCTGGAATCCATTTTGGATGGTGGATCAGAGCAAATAAAGGAAAACGGGGATAAAAGTAAATAGCCGCATGAAGTAGGAAAAGCAAGACAAATAGTACATACACGTTAGGAAATCGCATTCAACATTACAGCTTGCCACGCAATTTGTGACAACAGAAATGTCCATGATGGCGGATGATAGCCGAAGCAATGATGACAGGGAGTAAACAAGTGTTGCTCAAAGTGTTGGCATAGCAGAGGATAATGAAATTGCATGTTGACATATCATGCCCAACAGCCAACTTTTGTCTTTTCAAAATAAAATGCTTGGGTACGAATACGAGCTGAAATTGTGTTTTAAAGTGATGATGAGCGGTGATGTATGACATGGCTATTTACACACACAACAATAAATACAAAGCACGAAATTCATACTACACGAGATCACATAATATTATATATTTTGTAATTGAAATGCCTTAAACGTGTTGCTTGTAGCAGGAAAGGCTGATGTGATCAGTGATATGGCTATCAGTACAAGTTACCCCATCATTTTGTGAAGCAATGGAGGAAGTGTACAATGACCCCAATTAAACCATTCGAAGCTAAAATGAGCAAACAGATGTGTATGTATGTAAGCGCGTGGAAGAGGTAATGTCGTGATTAAAAGCCATCATCATTACAACGCAAATGGCCCGTATCGTATGCAGGTTCTTTGTGTGTTTGTGTACAAATTGATTGAATAATTCAATTTGTATTGTCGCTCACGGAAAGTGACACACAAAGAGGATCAAAGGGAAAGCAACACAATTTTATTTCCGTTTAAAAAAAAATTGTAACTTGGCATCGTGCCTATAGCTATCATGATGCAATGGCTAAAAACTGATTATACTACTGGAGTGTACCATTATTATTAATCATCCATAATCCGAATTGTCACCTTCATCACCATGTTCAGATAGTTCAGATAGTAACAGTGTTTACGTTTATTGCAAAAAGAATTCTTAAATTCTAGAAATGAAAACAAAACGGGCACACATATAGCGAATTTAGCTAGTAACGAATATCAATAATGAAATGGCATACCAGCAGCACTGTAAACCCATACACAACGCACAAAAGTAATAACATCATTTATTACGGTCATAAAAATTTATTTTGACATTTACCTGTGTACACGGTACTGACACACCAGCGAATAAAAACTGTACAACGGCATCGAAAAAGCATTCCACTTTTTCCCACTGTATTCAAAAACATGTACATTCACAAGGCAGTAACGTGTGTACGAAGGGGCACATCGTGTGTTCGTTTTCTTCTATTTCTATTATTTATTGCCTAGTTGTACTGAGGGAAGCGATGGTGATAATGGTTCCACCTTCAACTACTTTTACCGAAACAGGTCTTATCATCACATCCTTACCTTTTGTTGTTATTGCATACATATATACCGTCTCATTTCCACTGTTTTTCATCTTTTATTTGATGTTCCTTGCCTTCATTTACTGTATATTTTGCTAAACTTTGTAGAGCCATCAAGACCCTTCGTAAGTTGGCTGCCTTAAAGTGGAGTGTGGTTTTCTACTCAAATTAAATTATAGTATTTTCTACTTTCTCTTTGGTAGAACATATAGACATTATGATTGTGATCAAAGATGTTTGTGGTTTTGTTGCAGTGCACAGGGAAATAGATTAGATTGTGTGGCGACGACACATACTTTTGTTGGCATTCACCGTACGAAACATTGGGTCATTTGAAAAAATCCAAGTAAAGTGAAAGATTCTAGATTCTTTCCATTTCTGTGAGTGAAAGTCTGATCATTACAATTGTCCTAGTGTCCATCATTCCTATTTTCCAACTCCATTATTCTCTTCTTCCTAAACCAAAACCGATACATGGATAAAGAAAGAAAGGGAATCTAGAAAAGAAAATGTACACCGCGTCTCGCGTTGATGTTCCACTCATCTCTACTCACATCATGTAACTACATACTACATTTATCCCTTAAAGTTGTACAATGTTTGTTTTGCCTTACAATCACAACAGTTGAGTGAATTGGTGTGCTGCTGCTGCTTCTGATGATGATCATCATCATCATTAGCATCATTGTTTGGTTTGGAGAGAAAACAGCACCAGAACAAGGGGATCTTTGAATCTGGGGAAACTGAGTAGATTCATCAAGATCATCATCGGACTCTCATCCGAAAACAACTCTCAGACACACAAATTATACACACATTCTCCGCAAAAGTTTTTTAATTTAAACCTTCTTTGCTTCTTGTTTTTGCAAAACATTCTTCTTCCTTTTGTTTGTTTCCTTCTCTTCTCTCTCATTCTAGTGTGCTATCATCTCTCAAGGAGCTACTACCTTGTGCGCACTCCTTCTCTTTCTTGACACTGTGGTGAATCAAGCATTTGTTAAGCGGAAGTTCCTATAAATGTAGATCTCACACAGAAATTGGGCTTTCATGTGTGCTAGTAAAAGCAGTACAGACTCCACTCTCTACAGATTAAAGTTACTTCTTTTTGGTAAAACATACATAATGCATATAATAGTAATGATAGCGCGGTGTGTGGAAAATAATGGTGTGGCTAGCATCTCAGGGAAAAGGTGCAGAGAATCAAAGCGGTATTTCTGGTGAGAGGTGAACTCTCCAGTCAACCATTCTTTAGGAAAAAGTTGCTACCGAATAAAGAAAAGAGTTTGTAGAGATGGCCAGGTTCTCTTGCGATTCGGGTAAAACTTTTTTCACAAAATATTGATTATAAACAAAGTGCAGTAGACGGGAATGGACTACAAAACAAATACAATAATCTGATGGTGAATAACACATTAAGTCTGCTGAATAAAGCTTTCTCTGTTTTTGAATTGGAGCTGTCCATAAAATTCGCATTATTTCTTGTTTTTACATTTTGAATGATTGATGACCAAGTTGAGAGTATAAGACCAAGTAATTTACTGATCACTCAGAAACAATGTTCGCATTTTTTCTTTGTAAAAAATCATTCTTTTAATGGCATCCCATCTCAGTCAGCATTGTATTTATGGCATCTAAAAGTCTAACAAATCCAAAACTAAAGCTCTGCAGCAAATAAAAGTGGCAAAGAAATCAATAAAGCAAAATCCTCTGCTGTGTGAGTCTATAGATTTTAGTTGCTCATAACTTATAAATAAATGATAACGGGATAAAAAATATCTCTGAACCTGAGCACAGTATTCTTCGTTTTCTGTTTTATTCTTATTTCTTGTAACTTTTCTATTTTCATCTTTTCGTTTCATTCCAACTTTCCAATTTCCGTTTTGAGGAAAAATATCATTAACTTTTTTTTATATTATTGCAAAAATGGCATGGAATCAAATATATTAATTAGTTTGAAAGGCTCATTTGTTCTGAGCTGGAAAGCATTCTTGTAAGTTTTTTCTTGAATACAAATGAGTTTTTCTCCCTGGAAAAACTTTATGGTGGGTTGGTAAAAAAGAATGACATAACATATAAGTATATACAGACCTTTATAGGGTTTTTCCACTTACTTGTGCCCCTTACCCTTCATTTCCAAAATCCGTAATGTTTTATTACAAGAACGTGAAATTTTCTCGCAGATGTGGTGTGCTGATGATTGAATGCATGTATCGGTTTGGTCTTTGTCAGGATGCTTTCTAACTACCAACAAAGTAGTAAGGAGCGTGATTGATGTTTACTCAACAAGCGGTACGACTTTCCAGATAGATCCTTGAGGAGCATATGGCATTCTGTAGAGAGAGAGAGAGTGCTCTCAAGGGACGCTAAGGATGCCGAGTTCAAAGGAAAAAATGAAATGAATAGATTGCAAGTACGTGAAAGTATGCATTCAAGATTAAGCACCAGAGACAGGAAGGCAAGAAAACAATTTTACACGGAGACTGAGGACTTTATTCTCAAACTACCGATTACATAAATACTGTTGACAATAATAAAGGCCTAGAATGAAGTATCTGAAATTCGAAACAAGACACAAGGCTATGGATTAACTGAAAAATTGTCAAAAGTTTACATCCTCTGATCTACATTTTCTCGACTAGAGCATTGTCAATCAATCTTTTCTTTCATGAGCTATATAATTCTTTTTTGCTTGCGCAACAGCGCTCAATGAGAATCTATAATCTGGGCGGATGGACAGACAAGCAGATCCTATCTACGTGTGTGATAAAAAGACATTTTGAAGGACTGACGAGACTGACAATGTTCAGCTCCGCAAGTGTCTCTGTGGGCTGCCAAGTCGATCACTTCAATCAGATTTACTACTTATCACTCGCATACAAGTTAGACGTGCATGTGATGCATGTTGGCTGGTCCTACCACTCCAGCATAAAAATTATCTTGTTCCATCTCGAAATTTTGCCACTTCTTCTAGCAAGCAGCTTACTTTTGTGAAGAGCGTGTGGCGATGAAGCTGATATGGTGGTAAAATGTATGTATACCTTCACCACGCCATTAGGGAAGTGGTCCAACTTTTCTGATTAAGACACGAACGGAGACAGCACACGTCATCATCCCCATCACCATCATCTTCATCAAATAATCATTTTACACACTATACAGATGCCAAGTGTCGATATGCTTTTCTCTCAAAATATTAAAGATGGTCCGAAAACATGCCTTGTTTTCCTTTATATCCATCTTGCAAAAACTTTACATTCCCACTTCAAACATTTCTCATCTGTCTATTTATTTTCCTGCTATTAGTCAATCCTGTTTTGCAAACGTGTTCTTTCATACACATGTTTGTACCCACTAGTAAAACACGTAGGTTGTATGCAAAGCTTCTTCCTTTGACCCTGTCTCTTCTGCTATGCAAATATTTGCAATTTTAAACCTTGTTCTTGTGTCACTTTCCCTGGTGGGCTTACAAAACCTCGTCTTTGAAGCTTGAATGTAAGCTCTCCTGTTACCAAACGGAAAAGGGGAAAAAACGACTTTTTATTTATTTTTGCACACATAATATCCTTCGTCGCTGAATATGTTGCTAACGGACTTACAACATCCTTAATGTAATGGCAAGAAGCTCTTATATACATGAGTGTACAAGCTATTATGATGAGTGAGCACAGAGCACCACGCCATATTTTATGTCCCCTTCTCACTTTCTCACTTTGACGGGAATCCTTTCCAGAAATATATTTTCCCACTTGATTCCTTCTTACACAACTTATATAACATTTTTCATGTAATCTGCTATAGTGCTTGAGATACTTGTTCAAATCCCGTCATCATGCACGCCATTATAAGTAATACCTGATCCATAAAAAATATATATAATGAAGTTTGCTGGTGGTAGCGGACAACTGAATAAAATTCTCCATATTTATGCATCTCCCTTCCCTTTTCTCTGCCATTTTTCCATGTTACTTGTCTTTGTCAATTTTTTATTATTTATTCTGATTTTCATCTCCTTTCTCCATTCTTCTTCTTTTTATCTCCCGTGCTCTTACTTTTCTCCTATGCTCTGTTTTTCTCATATGTTTTCCAACTTGTAAGTCTTTATTCTCAGGTATTTTCTTTCTCTTTTGACTAAATTATGCACACATCTTTATTCCATTCTCTGTTCTCTCTCTCTAACTTTTCTGTCTCTTCACATTTTTCCTTTCTTTCTCATCGTAAGTGAGCCGAGTTTTGCACGTATACTTACTACTCGCATTAAAACGTGTCCTACTGTCAGCAGCAACACAGAAGACTATTGCATTATATTATAGCATCCTAGCACTCTTCTGCTTTCAACACGATCATTATTCTTTTTTTTTGCATGATGAAATATTGAATTGTAATCTGTGGGTCTCTGAAGGCGAAAAATACCGGAAAATCATTGAACATTCTCTCATTCCCCTACTTTCTCACTCCTTTTCCCCTGTCGCCATTTCTGTCCAAGATCTTAAGGACTGGCAATGAGTTTGTTTTATATGCTATAAACTCAATAAAAGGGTAGTTTATTGGTTCAGGTTTCATGTAAGTACAGACGTCAATTCCATTCCAATATCTCCTTCCAAGCTTGCTCATCTTTTTTTCCAGCCATATTGACTATTTTGTGGGGACGTCTGTTTCTTTTCGAATATACGTTCTCACCAGTTTTCTCTGTTATTTACGAACAACAGACAGCTTTTACGCGACAGGAATTGTAAGCCTCGAGGAGGGATTCTGAAAAACAGCTAGGTAATAACATTAAATCAGGAGACGCGCACTCAGACAAAAGGAAGAAGAAGACCTTTAAGTAAAACGCAAATTTTTCGGCAAAAGCTATATCAGAGAGCAGAAGAATTTAGAGTTTTGTGGCCTCTTTCATCTCATTCTCATGTTTGTTTTCAAATGGGAAATCAATTCGCACGATGAAAATCATGTTAAGGTAACAACACACACGCATACAGACACATTCGCTTTCCAAGCCAGCGTGTATGCAAATTCTGCATGCATAGATATTACAGCTATTATGGAGCCGTCGCGTCGTCCCAAACTCATTCAACCAGTAACACCACTTGAATCACCTACACACAACACATCAAGTCTATCATTCCTCTGCTCGTCCCCGTTTCTCATCTCGTGAATTTTGCGCCGCTCTCTAAATTGTAAATGCAGTGAGGCACAAAACTAAAACCTTGTTTAACTTCTCCATAGAACGAGAAAGTAAAATACCTACACACAGGAATTTTCTTTTTTATTTAAGCAAAAAAAGAATACATACTCGCAATACACGTACTACCATTTCCAGAGTATGTGGCACAGCAACAAAAAAATTGCTAGAGCTGCTGCTTTTCACTCTTTTGTTTTTTTATTCAGCTCACCTGCCGTGTTTTTGTGTGCTCCACAGATTTTACTTTCTGAGCCTCACGCTTTTTTAAGTTGCACGATTCCAGGAAGACTAGCAGCTTTACTTGCTTGCTTTCTTACTTTTTCACAAACTCATCTTTCTTTACATTGCATCAATATTTATTTACATTGTCACTCGTATTGCAAAAGCATGTTGAAAGTGGTGTTTACCCAAATACCTAGTATATAGACACAACAACCATAATATTACGCATACATTTATAAATGAATGAAAGGAAACTTTCTCTACTTTCTCTTCATTTTTCGGTGCTTTGTATACAGCACTTGATCTTTCCTCACACACAAAAAAATAAACTTAAGAATAGGGCTCTTAGCCTGAGCATAAATGTATGCCTATTTGAAAAACATTCACCAAAGAGCATTGGCGTTTTTTGCTTTTCTCTTTTCTTTTATATTCATAATGCCTTCTCTGACTTTCTTTCTCAAAGAAAAGGCCCAGAGTATTTTTGTGCATGGTCTATGTAGCATCTTAGCTAAGCTATCAATGAAACCAGTAAGTACAGCAGTAGCGTATAAACACGCTTAACAAGGAAAGATTCCAAAAGAAAGCCCAATCCGGTTATTATTGCCTTTTCATTTCTTTCGCCGCGTTGCATTTACGGTACTTTTGCTGCTGCGGCTGCTGATACCTATGTACCGTGGTGGCCTCCACTGATCTGATACGATTTTTTTCCTTTAAATGGACGCAAAAGAAAGAGGAAGCAGAAGAAAAGGAGGAAAATCCACTGGGAAACCTCTTTGTATTTATCCTCATCATCTTCCTCAACCAGACCATCATCCAATTCATTCTTTTTTTATCCGTCTGGGTCCGACCTCCTTAGTTTCTATTAGGTCTCGTGCCATGACTAAACAGTTCTTCTCTATGCACTACAACTTCCACTTATCATTATTATTACAAAGTTCATTTCTGCACACTCTATCTCTACCTGGTATTATGACTGCTGTTCCTAATTCACATGGTCAGTTGTTTTTCCTACACTCTTCATTATATCTGATCTCTATGGAATTCCATTCAAAGCCAGAGATTTTTTTTGTATGAGAGAAAAAAAAACACTCATTCCAGACTTCTCATTAATGCTCCTCTTTCTAGACCTTAAAATTCTGCTCACACTGCTGCATACGAGAAATCTTTAAAAGCAAAAAATGCTTTTGGGTACATGAACCCTCGTGCACGGAAAATTAGGAGAAAATGTAGCCAAACTTTGTCACGAATGCAGGTTTCCACAATCTCTCCGGATTTTATGCGATCGTCACTCTAGGTAAAGCATGTACAACATCCAAAGTATTTTCTATTTCGGTTACTGCCAATATGATGACAACGCAAGCAGGCAAGCAGGGACAAAAATGAAAGCGGAAGAAATTTTTGCGCCATAGTATTATATTAGGACGAATGTTTACGCTATAAAACTCTTTCGAAAAAAATGTAGAATAATATGGAGGTTTAGGTTGGTGAATATATATATGGTGTAGAATTGGTAGTACAATTTTTTGTGTTGCATTCAGTAGGTTTAGCACCAATCCCAGCCACCATTACAAGAATAGTAGTCGAGTTTTTGCAGTTATAACGCAAAGGCATCTTAGCAATCGATCCATCCTTCTCTCCAGCAGCATTGCAGAACACGCACACACACACACACCATCCAGCATACAACATTGCCACCGCCATAGTATCGTCATCGTCATCAGAGCAGCCAAGAACCACTTCTCCCTTTCACTTTCACTTGCCTTAGTTGAGCAAAAGAAAGAAGTAATTTTTAGTAGAGTGCTAGTGGTATATAGGTAGTGGGACTGGGGAGCACTGGTGCCGCTGCTGCTGTTGATGGTGATGGTAATCCAAAACTTTTCTTCATCTTGGTCCGCTCTCCTACTCACCAACTACTACTCTCAAGTTGTAGCAGTTATCATTGGACTCCACACTACTCTGCTGGCAATACACACACTTTCGCCACTGCCACCACTATAAAAAATGGAACAATAACTTACATTTCAACAGAACAGGGCCATTGGAAAGTGTACTGGACTCAAAGTGTGCTATTGTATCAGAGAAAATCGCGCCAACTTTTTTTTTCTGTTTTTTCCTGGGAAAGCCAGAGATATTTTGGGTTTTGTATGGATGACGTGAATGTATATATGTTTGTGTTGAGCTGTTGGTATGCCGGTTCGACACAAATGTGAATGTGTACACTGAGCATGGCATATATTTATAAAAGTAAAAGGGCACGAGGCCTTTAAAATGGGCACAGAAAGAGGTTCGAAACTGTTTGCTATCTCCCTGTTGCCTAGTCAGTCACACACTTGACTGCTCCATTTCTTGGCTTTTTGCAAGACATGGAGGGAGAGAGAGAGCGGAAGGGGAAAAGCTTTTAGCTATTTTTATTTTTATATTATTAGCTAAGGACAGAGATGAATATAAAACGACGACGAGAAGGAATACACACAGGAATGAAGCTCTTCCCATTATGAAATCATCCAGTTTGTCTGCTCGGATGAACTTCGCATATAGCGCACAGCGCCCTTGAATATGGGTAAAAAATGACATGACTACAAGATAAAATTTATATACCTAGATATATCCCTGTAGTCTGTCATGTGATTTATTGGCAAAAGAACGAAAAATTTATAGGAAGGAGCAACAAACGACACAACGATAATCGTAATGATGGCGACGAGAATCATGGGCAAACATCCATGATTTTCTTACATTGCACGATCCGATCAAATGTGAGAATACCTACTTGGTAATATAAGTCCCATAGATAAAAAACGTGGAGAAATGGCAAGTTACAAACAAGCTCGTTTCTGGACACTAGGACCGAAAAAAATGGAAATTATTATTATCATTACTATAGCATAACTATATTATTAAATATGCTCTTTTCTTTTTAGTTTGAATTCATGCTTGACCTGTTCCAACTGACGCCAGTAGTACGATGTATGACTAATACTACCACCACTACTGCTACAACCAACTCTGCCTTGTCTGCATCGGCTCATCTTTTTTTGGCTCTCGTTCTGTTTCCTCTCTCTTACATTCTTTTTCTGGGAAAACATAGTACTTATTGTTGCTAGCACATAGTGTCATGAAATTACAAACTACTAGACAGCATCAAAATTTGCTTGTGTAGTATGTGCTATTTTTAACATGAAAAATTCGGATAGGAAGAATTTTTTTATAAAAAATAGAGCCAGGTACATGGGTGGCAATAGTTCTATCCACTTTCCCTCTCGCAACAAGAAATTCACATAGACTTTCACTTTTTCCCTCACTTGCTCTTCCTATGTGATGCTCTGAAGTATGTGTGTGCTTTTCCAGTTTTCTTGAAATCTCCCAGGTTTTTTCCCTCTGCTGCGAAAGTTGTGTTAATAAGTAACAGTAACTTTATGTTTAGGGGTTTTGGATTTGCCTGTCTGTCTGCGCGATCCTTGTTGCAAAAAAAGGTTAGATGTAGAACAGCAAGATATTATTATTTTGGAAACTGTAGCGCTACATGTTTGCTCAGTTCTGGCTGTTTGCTTTTTCCCACTTTTCTAGGATAAAAATTTCCCTTCCTCCATCTTCAAAAAAACGTTCCCCTCAACACTTGACTCCACCGGGTCCCGTAGATGAAATAAAAATGTTTGTCGGCCCACTGAAATTGTTTCGCTAGTGGCAAAAAGTAACCAGAATTTTACTCTCTAAACTACACATTATGTTCTGTTGCTATCTCCTCCAGGTAGCAAAAGGAAGGTTTTTTGATGACATGGCTGTTTCTGTATAGAGTTGAAAACGTTGCCACCAAAAATTTTCAGGTGTGAAACAGAAACTTGGGAAAATGTAGTCAACCACACAGAGCACGTCATCATGATCATCATGGTGGATCCTCATCATCTTCATGATGGTCATTCTTTCCACTGCTCTCACATTTCATTTATGCTGAGTACTAAGTGTGTGCCCTGTATTCAGAGCTATCTCACTCTCAGTTGGTCGATTTACAGAAAAATGCTTGACTTGAACTCTCTCTCTAGTCTCTAGATTCCCTTTGTATCTCATTCACTATCCACTATCCACGTGGTTTAAAGTAACAAAGATCCTTTATCCTTTATGACCAACACTTGACTAGAGTCAAAATATATTTGTCTAATGTACATACAATGTGCAAACTGTTACAGGATCAGGTTGAAACCGAGTTTTGAGTATTAGTGCACTAGAAAGCACATCTTTTGGGTTTTTTACAGAAAATAGTGCAGCGTATTTTGTTACCAGACCATTCAGTTTCTCTTGCTATTGTAGAACCACACCGCACCATCACCAACATCATCTCGTACAACAAAATTGTTATCATCATTATCATCTTGTGACTATGACCAGACAGTTCGAAACCAAGTACATATATTATTTTTTAGGTGGGCTTCTGGGCCGGCTACTACACTAGCACTGTTACCACTACTAGTTTCACCACTAGCCGCGATTCCACTTTCACCACCACTACCAGTACTCGTGCTTCTATTTACCCAATTTTTTTCCTACAGTCCATCAGCCACCAAAGTAGGCTAGTTGCAAGATGACGATGAAGACCGTTCATTTTCCATTCTCTTGGGAGTCCCTCTTTCCTCTCTCACCGAAAAAAGTCGAAGGGACGTGACATATTTTTCAAACAGGCTATATAGCAATAATAATAATGAGCTACTATGAACTTGATTCAGTAGCCTAAGCATTAGCGTGTAGCGTGTACACACTAACACTTTCTTGTAATGTTCACGATAACATCGTGTATGGAAGAGACACACCAGCAAGCAGTTTGTAAGGAAAGAAGCATTTCCAAATAATATAGTTCTTTTTCACAAGATAAGTAAGACCATGTGTAAATGAACACAGCTTATAACATGCTGACTGCCTAAGACCCTTTTCACCAGCAAAATAGAGTGCCATTGTATTTTAAAGGATTGAAGTTACATGTGGTCGGTATAGTAATGATTGCTTTGTTCAATATTTTCCAACCCAGAGTACAAGCAAGGCTCTAAAGGAACCACAGTTCACTTAATAATGTCGCCAATGCTTGTAACAATGTGAAAGTTCAGAGTTCATCCCTATATAACGTCCTTTGATGCAATCCTTGATGAACTCATCCATAAATCATTAATGAACTCTCAAGCGAATTTATAGCAGATCATCATTCTTTTATGTCGAGCGTGCTGCTCTAAAAGATCTTTATTGCTTCCGTCTTGTCTCCCAACAAGTTTTAAGTGAATGGGTTTTCACATTCATTACCATTTCCCAAGTAACTATTGGCCCGCTAATTGAGATCAACCTATCTGTTGTTAACTTTGTTGTTCAAAGGTTGTGCTAAAAGGGTTTCAAAACCCATTCACCTTCCAGTTGTTAACTTCTACAACTGTAGCACCTTTAACCTGAAAGCTATTACTATATGGACTGTACGGATTAACCACGCCCACACATTTGTAAACAGCAATAATGATATCCATTCGAAAAGAATTGCTTCCCGTCCTTTTTTATTGGAGGAAAATGCAAATCACTGTTTGGTTGGCACTTGTTACCAGTTGTGCCGATTTTAGCTTTGCCATCTTGTTTATCGGACTTTACCAGTGTACTGGTTTTTGGCTGGTTTTCCCTTTCAGCGGATCCCGTGGGTGGTGGTTGGTTGGTGCGGGCAAGGACCATGGTTGTTTGTTATGTAGCCATATTGCGGAGAAAGATGGAAAATGGACAGAGAAGGATAGAGTGTGACACTATAAATTTTCATCGCAATTTTCCGCTTCTTTGACGTGCCCACTCACACCCAAATCTGATTTTCTTTTTTACTGCTCAACAGTTCGGTTCACACACAAACACAAAACGTTGCCTGGTGTAGAGTTACCCACACCAGCTGCTAATATTACTATTATTATGCCTTATATTGCAATAATTCATAAAGAATATCTGTGTCCTGGGCAAAAATCCGAAATGTAAACTACTATTATTAGGAGAAGGCACCAGTAGTAGTCTGGTAGTAACTGTCCTTAGGCCAAGGTATTCTAAAAAATACATTTTATGTAATGGTAACAACAGCACGTGAGTAAAATTACATTTTTTGTGTTATTATGTTACAAACGAGTTTTGCTTCTTGGTCCATCTATATTCAAGCCGCTATCTTGCATTTTCACTTTAAAACCTAGTTGGAAAAATCCGAAAAATAATCATATCATATATAATCTGTGAGCAAGCGGCAGGTTTCATTACTTGGCACATGCATGGCAACTACGCAAAAAAGCCAGTAAAACTGTAACGTAGGCAGGAACAACAGTAGGAAGGCTGGAAAGGGAATGACTTAGGCGGTAACGCTATTTGTAAAGAAATGCCATTTTCCCACAATTACATTAGAACCGGAAGAACAGCCAGGAGAGCCAGCCGTGGCACAAGAGAGACACTGAAAGGACAGAAAATGCCAGAAAATGTTGTACCAGAACAACAAATCTGCCTACTTCAATGCTACGACTGCTCCATATTTTCTTTTTACAGTACAGTTGACGCGGTGACTTTTTCTATTTTTTGGGTTCTTTCATACTTCCACGGTTAAATGTAAAGGCAACATCAGAAAATATATCCAACCGTGAAGAACAGGTTCAAAGAAAACAAAAATACTAGAAGCAAACAGGTAGACAAATATTTTTTGCCCATCATTGCACACTCTGGTCAGATCAGAGGTGAAGATTGTAAGTCTTTTTGTATTTTGTGTGTATGCAACATTCATAATAGAAACAAGTGTGTACCCGAACCACAAAGAAGGAAAACGCGAAAAGTGAAAATAAATGACTTGGTGAAAGAATAAAGACGAGAAAAAGAGCAAGGCAGCGTAAGAACAGTGTGTCATTTGCCTACATCTGTGGGATTGGTTGTAATGATAAATAATTCATAAAAAGAAATCCGCAGAAACGGCGATCTTCAATTCTTTCTCGAAAGTTCCCTTAATACCTGCGGCCATGCAAACAAAGTCAATCTACGTGACAGATACAACTATAAGGTTGAAAAAAGAACACACAAAACGAGCCAGAAAGAACAAAAACAATGACGATTTGTGTTGCCTGGTGTTGTAACTTTAACTTTAAGTGGTACCTTTATTCATATTTAATTTTGCAATAGTTTTCTCGTGTCTGAAGCTCATCTTCATCCTTCCATCGACGACTTTCTCTCCTTTTCATTTCTGTATTCTTTATGCTGCTGTTACACAATGAACTTTGTCGATTGAAAATTGGGTTATTTCTAATAACGCGAAATGCGATGAAACCGAAGAAGAATGCATCAGATATTGAAAATGTCCTTTACAAAAAGTAATAGCTTCAAACAACGTAACATACTATATTACTGTTTATATATTACATTATGATGTCAAGTTTGTTACACACGAATTTTTTTGACGCGCTTATATCTGATTCGCTGAAAGTTATGTGGGTAGATAGGAAAAAGGAAAGGCTTTTTTGTTTTCCTTTTTCTTCTAAAGATGATGACGCTGATCACTCAGGTACCCTGTTGTCTATGAGTGTTGTTCTCTGAAGAAAAACACAGTCCAGTGAAGCAAGTGGTAATAAGAATAAGAAGAAAAGAATATACGTACTTATAAAAAAGAATGCAGGTGCCAGGTGGTGCCAAGCTGCTAAAATAAAGGGATTTTTGGGGGAATAAGAAAGCGAAAAAAGAAGAGGAAACAAGTCAGGGAGAAAGACAGAGGAAAACGTGAAATCGTCGGCAAAAGATGAAGAGAAACAGAAGAAGCAGAATAAAAGGGAAAAATCAATGTGGGAGAAACGGGATCTTCTCTTGTCTTTCGTCTCTACGTCTTATAGTTTTTACCTGACACTTGAAGGAAATATGTAGATTCTTGTCATTACTATTACGTGCGTTTTCCCTTTTACTTGTTCCCCACATCTGCTCGAAATTATATCTATCAGAAATGAAAGAAGAAAAGAAAAGACGATTCTTGTGTGATACGGTTGGGTGGGCAGGAGACGGGATTTTATTTAGCCTAAATTCGTAGAGTACGCGGGTGATTACTTTCTCCGTATTGGAAACGAGTACTTTTGGCGTACTAGCGGGTGGCTGAATTCTTGAGAGTAATAAATTGTTTGTTTTGCTGGCAGACTAATTAGATTTTTTCAAAAACATTTAGGGAACTATTAAACCTGCTGCCTGATGCTGTGAAAGCCAAATAGGCTACAAGTTTTTGTGTGAAAAGTTATTGGAAGAGAGACGTAGTGGATTGTGCTATAGCAAAAGTTAAAAATAAGCAAAACCTCGGGCTAGCCTCACTCTCTTTTATGGCATAGTTGCAAATAAAAAAAGTTTCTTCTTCACAGAGAAAATGATCATCAAACCCTCTCCATCTATCAAAGTCGGGTTTTAAATCCCTGTTACCACCCGTTGTACTAAACAAAAGGCAACTTATTCCCTGCTTGGAAGGCAACACTGCAAAATTTGCAAGTGAGAGCAGTAAAAGTAAAAAATTATACAGTTTTGTTTTGTCTGAATGACATGACGTTGAGGCCTTCTTCCTTTGTCCTTTGCTACATTGGACACAACAATGCTGAAAACTTACCACGAAATAAATGGTAAATTCTTCAGTCTCTAGTTTCATGCAATATGTAATTTGGCTTTACTATCGCATCATTTTAAACGTGCTTGAGACATGAGGGGAAAAGTTTATTGAAGTTTTGTACAACGACGGTTCCTACGGATAATGTTTTTATTTTTGCACAATTAGTTCAGCCCTCTGTGTTTAATTTGTGCTGACATGTTCCAGTCGTTGTAGTTTTTAAGCGGATAAACTTCTCTGTCTGTGTTTACAGCGAGAATCAAATTCATACAAACAAGAGGGAATACGTGAAATTGTCTAGCTATTTCCTTGCAAATAGCAGTAACATGAATACTAGCATAGCAGTACTAACAAGAGTAAGCTTTTGTTGGTTATGGGTACTTTTGTTTTTTGACCAGGTCAGATTGCCAGTGTAGTTATGGGGCAGCCGGCCAGTAGCAGTCCAAAATAGAAATGAAATGGATTGCATAAAATATAAAATAAATGGAACAAGAAAAGTCGTATTGTTACGACGGAGATGTGATGTGAAAGCTGGCAGAATATTTGTACTCTTTCAGTCCGTGCTGATAGCCACAACTACAATATTTTAGCACACACAAGTTTATTGCAGAACGAAGCCTTTTACTCTAAAAACAATTTTACTTTCTATTACAAAAATCATAACGACGACGGAGATGATGATGATGATGCTGCTGGAATGGCTGGCCTCCGTTTTGGGGTACTTTGGTTCAAGAGAAAAAAAACAGGATAGATGATGAATGCCAAAAAGAGGAAGGAAAGCAAGCAAGGAAAAAAGTACACACACCGCTGGTTGTTTTCTCTGACTCCCTCCAACCAGTTGTTTCCTCCATTCGAACAGCTTGATGAACTCGGGACTTTTTTTCTGCAGCTTTTCACTTTCCTTTTTGCAAAACCACCATCAGTACTAGCTTGTTAGCTAGAAAAAAGGAGGGAGGCAACCCAGTGTAAAGTTTTTCTCTCACTGTAAGTGCGTCTGTGTTATATACCATTTTTAGGTTTCTCCACAAACACAAAATAAAATGGATAAAGGAGTAAAACAGAGTAGTAAAGTGGTAGGGAAAAGCATGAACTGGAGAAGAATTTCTTTTCTGTTTAATGCCACACAGCTCTTCTTTCTGGGTAACTGTCTACTTTTTTATTTCTCTGCTTCGTAAAAGCCCAAGGTAAAGTTAATGTTGTACTTTCTTCACTCTCTTCTCCTCCACTTCTTTTCTTCTTCTTCTTCACCCTTCTCGACTTTGCCGTTGTTGAACCTTCAGCTTAGCGATTAAGTTTATTTTATATTATTTGAATGAAATGCAAGTGTCTACATGGATAATACAATGATGTATTTTGGACCAAAGGTTTACGTGCCTTGTGGTGTGGGGAAGGAAAGCACCACGGAGGACTTTTCCAGGAGAGTTAAATTGTATATGTTACTTCGTTGCTATTGTTACCACAGTACTTACTTTATCTATCAGTGTGTATTTGTGTCAAATGAGCAGTGCACTTGTAAGTACAATGACTTTGTAAGTCAAACTTCCAATTCTCTCTTGTGTTCTTCTTCCTTTCTCATTTGTATTCCTTCCGGGGAATGTGTCGTGTAGCAGGAACCTAGTTTTTTGCTCATGAAGTATATTTATTAAGGTGCAGTATAAATATAATCCTTCTTTGGCTTCTCGAGTTTCCTTCCATTCGTGTGTACTTGTTCCTTTTTGGCTGATCAATGATCAGTTCTAGTATTACTCTCAGAGATACAGAGAAAATAAAAAAGTGGTGTATTGAAAGCGGAAGAAACGTTGGGTGGGATCATTGCTTTTTTGGAGAAACATATATATCATTACTGTTATATGCCACAATCAATCCTTTTGCACACACACAAACAGGTCAATGAATGGTTTTATATATCATCGGTCTCTTTGTTGGCTTTTCGAGAAGTAAAATTGTGAAATTGGAGTGGCATGGGGAAAGCGTGTGTTTGGAGTACCTGAGCCAAAAAACACCAAACTTATGGTTGGTGACTTGGTGACCTACCATCGCCTTTTTTGTTGGGAAAAGAGTGGTATGCGTGAGCAGAGAGAATAACACCAGAGTAAAGAGAGTACTTGCCAAGGATTTATACTTTCTCCGTATTTTAGTATACTTTTTAGTGCACCTGCCGATTTAAAGTAGTTTCGTTTAGTACACGCAAATAATAAAGCATTACAGCACATCCTCGCTTGAGGGTGATGAGAAATGATGTAGATATGTTTGGCATGCTGCTGGTTTCCATTTCAGAGTTGTTTTTTTTACATTTTTTGATTGCATATCCACATGTAATTTTTCATCTTTCATTTACTTTTTATTTCCTTCTCTCAGCATCAGCGATAGGGGTGGTAGTTGTTGAAATTGTAGTAGAGCTATCAATGGAACTGTAATCGATCCAAAGAAATATGCCTAGGTGTCTACTATTCGTTTTTTATATTTTCATGCTTTTCTCAGTTTCTCGAGAACGTACCAGAAAAGCTATATCTTTTGCTGTTTGGGACTTTGCCTACTGCTATCTGTGTTTCCTTCTTCCGTTTGCCTACATTTCCTATTTTCCCTCAAACAACTGCACAACAACAATGCGAATTCAGCATACACTATTTCATTTGTGTTTGCTGTTGTTGTTTTTTTGTTGCTTTTATGCCTCTTGCATTATTACTAAAGCTGGTAGTTGTAGTGGGCTGGTTTGCTCACATCTGCCCTTATTGTCATGAGAAAATAATAGGAATGCTTCAGCAGCTCATTTTGCTTGACTGGACTCTGGGCTCTGGACACAAGTGAAAATCCTGACTGCCTGCTCACCGCACGACACAATCCACTCACTTTCTCCCATTGCACGGCTCTCACTCTGACTAGTTTATAGTAGCAGCAGCATCGCCACTACCACCACTATTCTAACAACAAACAGCAACATAGTTTTCCACTTTTGCTGTATACAATCTCATTATTATTATTTTCCGGATTTTCCTCAAGTTAGACGATGAATTGAATGTGTCCTTCGCTTTGGTTCTGAGAACCATTCCTGTGCATTCACTTTCCTGACTGAATCAGTGGTTGATGGTTGAGAGTGCGTGTTGTGCTCATTTCCCAGCTGAAAATTCAATTACTCCAGCTGCAGACCATGTATACTCAGCTTCCTGTTCTCCTGCGAATTTGCCAAATCTGGTGGACTCATCATCAGCAGAACACAACGTACTGCATGCCCTGCTATTCTATATTATCCATAATGGATTTATGTGTTTTTCTGTTACGCTGCATTGCCCCTATATGGTCGCCACTGTGTTGCCAACTGCCAGCCACATTTGCAAGCCAGAAAGATTAAGGATAGGAAAATGGCACTACAATCCTCCTTTAATGTATTGACAATTGACATTTCGTAAATCAACGAGAAGACATTGATGTGGCTGCAAAATGGTGTGCTATTCAGAAAACGACCGGGATTTAGAATTGAATTAGAGTTTAATTTGATTAAGAATCCCATTTTGTGCACACAATTGGTGCATAAACGGAATGTATGTGTGTAGCTTTGACCTAATAATACGGCCCATTTACCTTTTTGTATGCCATGCTTCGTGGCTAATTATTTTACAATCAATGTCATTCCCTGATTACCAATCAGCTTGTTGGATTTATCGAAATTGGTTTTATTTTCCTATTTTGGGGTCATTTGTTTGGCAATTTGAAACGCAAGTGAGCAGTTGGTCCAGTTCACAAAAAAGCAAACTAATTTGACAAGAAATATGGCTTGTGTATTTTTGCGTGCTTTTCTAATTGTTTCGGGGTAACATTAGAAAAGGAATCAATACCATACACAAAACTTTTACTTCTTGGTAATGTTGACAAGCAGCAAATAATACTAGCAAGCCACTGAAAAGATTACCAAATAAGCGAAATGACGCTATTGGGTTCAATTTAAAACTCCGAGCTTCCACTTTACCCATTTTTGTCTTCCATCTAAAAAACTGCACACATAAGCTTGTCCATTCTTAATTAATTGAACAGAGACATCAGATGTAACATCAGTGTGCCCCCAAAGCCAATAAAAACTGTGTTTACGCAAGATTTCGGTTAGCAACAGCAACGATGACTACTAGTGTGCTTTTAAAAAGTCAAAGTGGCTGTGAGCAAGCAACAACACTCACCACCACGAACCACTAGTACCATCGTTTTAAACGTGATCTCATTAAATGAATTCCACACTCCTCGCTACTTTCAAGTAAACTGATTTTTCCCGTGTTGCTTCGAATTTGAGGCAGCATGTGAATTTTTGGCAAGCATTTAATGATGCCCCTGGCGATGATGACGCTGCTGATGCTGCTAATCATTCTATGTAGTTTGCATTAATAGCCACAAAAGACAACAGCATTAGTTCAACTCCCTCGGAAGCCTTACCTCCTCCCTGCCATAGCCGAGAAAAGTTGCAGGGGAAAGTTGGCAATCGCGTTGATGGCAAAATGAGACAATCGTCGGCCGCGAGGGATTTTTCGTGCACATTGGTTCATACATTTTCTTTCAAGTTAGCAAGTCTTGGTAGGTAGCAAGTTAAAATATCTAGCATGTGTGAAAGTGAAAGGCATGTGTAAATGAAAATGATGATACTTACAACAATTTGTAGTGCCATTTTTGTTCCAAAGCATATTAACTGAGATTTTATTGAAAATATACGTTGCATTTATGATGCTGTTAGACTGTTTATTTTTAAACTTTAATTGAGACGCTTCACGCGTTCGGAATCAGGAAAGCGAACATGACCATGGGCTGTGTTTTATTTTCGACTCGGGGAAAATGAATTGCGCAAGAGTTTATTTATACACGGGCTCATTAGTTACATTCAGGCACAAATAGCCTCAAGCTAATTGCACAATGCCCATTTATATTCTCTTTCATATTTCCATTCTTTTGTCTCTTGAGATGGTCCAACAAAAGTATTAATTCATCAATATGAGAAAGAACATGTTTATAGCAAACAGTGATTCCCGTGTTTGCTTACTTTACCTTCCATTTCCGTCTGTTATTAAATTTTTCATCAAACCAAAATATTTTTGAGGTTGTGTTTCTAGTAATCCTCCATTATTGTTAGTTAAAATCAGCACATGTCTAAATTGTGTTGAAGAAAGTCCTTGCTTTCCAAAAAATACTGTGTTTTTATGGAAAGAGGAAAACTAACGATGCTGTATAATAAGTAGCTCTGTTTTTGTTTTATGTTTGCTGAAAACGAATTCTATGTGTAGGTTCGTTTATTCGAATTATTTTCCTGTCAGAGGACTTTCTAGAGCATCGAATTGAAAAGAGCCGCCGCACAAGATAAAAATGGTTTAGTTTTAAATCATCAAGTGAAAAAGGTAAATCACCCATAAGCCCAGCTATCTATCTCTAGTAGGCTTGATGTTCCGTTCGCAGAAAGCTATAAAACTTTTTAAAAGCACTAGGGATAGAATTACAACCATTCTATGCTAGAAAATGCGGCCATCATCAGAGGGATAATGACAAATCATAATATTTATGCAAACAGTTATATAGTGTGTTTGTACTTGTTACATATATCATTTACCCAAAGCTTTTCACAGTTTCACTTTGGCGTATCGAAATTCGCGAAAATTGGAACTTTTGTAACATAAAATATTTTACTGTCTTTGGGGCAAAATGAGAATTAGGATTTCCCCAGAATAGCATTTTATTGCACAAGTTTGTTTTATTGTTGACCTTCCCATTCTGCGAAATGTTTGGTAGCAAATGCAAAGAGTCTTCCCGAGATCACCTTATGTTTTATGAAACTCTGCTTCCAATTAATTTTTAAAGGTGGTGTGAAATGAACTACAGCACGACACAAATGTCGGTACTCATTTCATTTGATACTACTTATGGGAACCGACATGGTTTTATCGGATTTTTCAAACAATAGACGAGGCACGCGTAAAATGAGGATTGGGATAAACAGAGAGTCAGGAACAATAAAGTGGAGTAAGGGAGCTTTTGTTATTTTTACCGACCATAAACCGGTCTCATAAAAAAGTTAAATGGATACTAGTTGTATATTGTGATACGCACGAACGCACGCCAGGAGTGCCATTAAGGGTACACTATAATATGCATTCCATCCATATGCATTGTTATCGTAATAATAGTAAAAGTAATGAAGATAGACACATAAAAATGGTAACGAGATGGGTATTTGGTGTTCCGTTATTAATAAAATATCTCTTTGGTAAAATATGTGTGCGCGATGTATTTGTTCCAAAGCTCACTCGCTAAAAAATTGCCCGCATCTAGCAAATATCTCTTTTTCTCCATCTCCTTGTTTTACACGCCTACACAAGTAGTGAATATATTATATTCTTGGAGAATGTTTTATTACCATTACATATTTAATAATCGGCTCATTCTCCATAAGTAAGTCATTTCCAGACTTTTTGCTGAGAACGGATCAGAGAGTTGTACACTTTGCTAGCTTAGTTCTTTAAGACACGAGGGTTGCGAAAAATCAAGAATGTAAACATCAGACATATAGCCAACCGCAATGATATCCTGCTAGAAAAACATACATAATATTATTGAAATTCACCACGTGGTTACTTACTATATTAGACTTTCAGAAAGCCTGTGAGCTGGCAAGAGAATGGGAATGCAAAAAAATACTCGTTTACGTTTCCGTCCAAAGGGATCACTTTGATTATTTATCTTTTTTCTCTTTCCTATTTATCCTCATGCCTTGATACCCACATAACCTGCAAGTTGCAACTCTGTTTCTTTGCCAAACGTGTGCCATAATTCGACAGAGAGAGAGAGGAGCAAGGCGAAAATGAAAGTGGTATTTTATTTAATGGCAGCACGGCACAAGGACGGAGAAAGTAAGCTCACGTTGTGAATGCTTCCATTTGCCATTTTATGGCTTTCCATGTGCTTAGGCAGTGTGCGGGATGGAGCCAGACTTGCTAACGCGACATTATAAGGAGGTGGTGCGTAGGTTGGAATGAAAAAATAAACTGAAAATATGTTAGACAGGGCAGGTCTGCCAAAAACCTGGCAAGCAGTTTGAAAATGGAGCACAGGACACGTTGCAAAAAGCGTTTTGCAGAGAAAGAGAATGGAAAGACTCCATGAAAAATACCTGTGTTTTTGCAGTTCAGAAATAGATTCGTTTACAAGGAAAATATGGTAATTAGTGATTAGAGGAAAAGAACAGAGAGAAAGTAGGAAGTAGGCGAAATGGCTTCACTTTTATGAGCGCTTTATTCCCTTTAACAGCTGTCGTGATTTTATAACCCATTTAATTTTGTTTATTCTGGTTTCTTATTTTGTTGTCGCAGAACATTCTGTGGAACAGTATGGTTGGAAACAATGGGTTGGGAAACAAACGGAACAAAGTTTGCCATGTAAGTCATAACATCACCACCAGATCTAGTGCACACTAGTGCTGCTGATGTGAAGAAGAAAAGGAAACCATAAAAAGTATTTTCCACCGGTCCACATCAAATTAAAAGGTGCAACCATTGAGGGCACACAGGTTCTTCATCATCATAATCTTCCTCCTCCAGCACCACCAACGCCACCACAACCACCGCAGCAACTACAGCAGCAAGATGACACTCTGGGCCTGTATCGAGCCACACAGCAGCAGCAACCACAGTCACAATCTGCCCAGCAAACAGGTCTTCCACCTTCTGTACCCACCGCTGCTGCTCAGCAACTGCCACCTGTACCGCAAACGGTTCGTCCGGGTCGGCGACCCCCGCCGCCGGGGCCGGGTTTCTATCATAGAACGTTGTCCTCCTCCTCTCTCTTCTCGAACAAGTGCGCACAGGTGGCCAAAAGCAGGAGCGAGTACTGTGGGATCAACCAGGTGTGCGGTAATAGTGCGCAAGGAGGAACAACAACCGGGAGCAACTATGACTTCCTTCTTGGGCAATACAATGCCAACTTGAATCCCAATTTGCGGAACAATATCAGTCGGAGTGGTAATATTATATATCGTTGCGGTGCTGGAGGAGGTATTGGCATTTCACCATCTGCGCCGGCAACGGCTGGTAAAGTGATTCCTTCCCCATCATCTCAGTTACCGTCTACTGGAGGCATCTCTTTTGTAGACACGAGTATTCTAGAAGTGGATGGAAACAATGCAGTCAATGTTCCTTCTCCGCAGCAGCAGCCACCCGGTCCGCCACCCCCAGATAGACGCTTGTTAGTGAGGGGCTTGTCACGCAATGCTTTTATCAACATTCCCCAGTATTCTCAGCAACAAGATCCTCAACAGCAGCAGCAGTATTACTGGCAGTTGCCACCACATCAGCAGCAGCAGTCTTCACATTCGTATCACCTGAACAACACCTTTGAGCAGCAGTACCAATTCCAACAGCAATTTCTTTCCAAGGTACAAAGACGCGGGGTTGCGGGCTCACAACCCGATATTTCTCGTTGTAGCAACAACCTGAGTAGCAGCAGTGGAGTGAATCCAGCTAGTTTAGCAATGACCCCTTTCTCTCACATGGGAGGAGTGCCAGGAATGAAGGGTGGGCCCAGTTCCGCATCCTCTCACCAAGTTGCCATTGACATGTCCACAGCTTCCACAACATCCACAAGTCCTCAAACAACCAGAAGACTTTTACCAAGAATCATTACAAAAAAGACTGATAATTCCACTGTGGTCCTTGTGGGTGAAACGCGAACTCCAGGTATGAGTCCGTTTAGTGCGGCTGCTGCTCCACCACCCTCATCCTACCCCGAGTCCCTTTCAACAAGTTACATATCGGCAGGTGGTGGTGGTGGTGGTGTTTGGAGAGCAACAGAGAGCACAGTTAACCGAAACGAACTTTCAGGCTCTCAGATTTTATCCTCTTCGTGTACTTTTTCGTCCACCACCCCAAAAAAGACTGACTCCTCTACCGGTATTGTTCAGAAGGACCACAATGTTCATCACTTTGCTGCAAGTGGTGGCGGTGGTGGAAGTGGTGGACCCTCTCTGAGTGGCACCGCTGCCACCACTGCAAAAACCACATCATCATCTTCTCATCCACCCGGTAAATTCAGTTGTAAGGGAAAGGAACGGAGATCCTGTGGTGGTGGTGAAGCTGCTGCATCAGCCAAGACAAAGCCCTCATCTAGTACAAAAGATAAAGGTGTCAGAAGTGTGGTTCGTTTAAAAAATGTACCTTCTTACATATCTGCACATTTTAAAAACGCGCCCATTAAGAAACTGAAGCATCCCTTGGAGGAGAATATATTTTCTAGCTTGTTCATTACCCTGTTTGCCGTTGCGCTGGCGCTTATTGTAGGTGTACCCATTTTATGTGTCTTAGGAGTAATTGTCGTCGTTGTGGTGTGCATTCGCTACGTGATTGCCATTTTGCACGGAGTGATGTCCTACACGCGATACATTTGTTCCAACAGACAACACTCATCAAGCAGTAGAGCTATTCCTCCGCAAATATTCCCCAGAGATCGACTAGCATTTGCAAACGATGTAAGATGGCTAGGGAAAAAGAAAAGAGCGAGATGTCAGTCGATTATTCACACGTTGCTAGTATTTGAGGGTTCTATGGACTTGGCCACGCTACGGCACCTAATCCAAACGAGGGTTCTACGGGCAGAGACCCCCGAAGGAGAGCTTGCATATCCGAGACTGCTTCAAAAGCTGGTTAACGTAACGGCTGGCTACTTGTGGGAGCTTGACCTAACATTTGACATTCAAAATCACATATTTTCCGGTCCAACCCATTTTAAGAATGAGCAGCAACTGCAGCAGTATATTGGAAGGTTACTCACGACAGAATTACCCCTTTCACGACCTCTTTGGGAAATTCGTGTATTGCCAAGCTACTATGGTGGGGGAAAGGACACCATGGCAATTTTACGGGTTCATCAGTGCCTGGCGGATGGTATGAGCCTAGTCCGAATACTCAGTCACTCGCTGGCAGACCACCAGTTGATGCATGTACCCCAGAGGCCACACTTTGCCGGAATGTCGTTTGGCTTTAATCTTCTCCGCTCGCTGATTGTCGGACCCCTCACCATATTTTTGTGGTGGTTTACCACATTTCGGGATAAAAATTTGTTCTCCGTTCCCCTCCCAAAAGTTCGCCGGAGGCAGAGCAGGAGAAAGTGGTGTTTCTCTTTGTTTTGGAGAAACCCACTGCACTGGTTTCGAGGCCAAGCTACGGTCACATTTCGCAGTGGGGCAAGCGGAGAAGAGGAGCAAGAAAGTCTGAGCTTTTCAAGCAACCTGGGTAGCAGCAGCAGTGGCGCATGGAGCGGCAGCGATTCCTGTGATGAGAGTGACCGAGCAAGTGAGCACAGCTCCGGCTCACGAGAGTCCGATAGTGCGAATAACAAGAAACGGGGTAAATTCTCACACACATTCCGTTCTCCAGTTCAAAGTCTCTCAAAGGATGATGAGCTTAACATCAGTAGTCAGCAGCGAGAAAGTGGTAGCATTGCTTTGCAAAATCAGCAAAACACGTCATCCCACGAGACCGAAGGAGTAACTTCTTCAAGCGTACAAGAGGATCAGGGAATTGCAGCGGGGATCTCTTCAAAAAGTACAAAGTCTTCATCAAACCAAGTCTTTGAAGGGATTCTCAGTCGATCCACTCGAAACCTGAACAAGTGTCTAGGGAAAAAATTATCCGCTTCCAAATCATCTTTGCAAAGTCAGCAGGATCCTGGAAACAGTACAAGCTCCAAACAGAAGGAAAAATCTGATACCAACACCACTTCCCGGGTGACGGCAGCCGGTGGAGGTCCAGGTGGAAAAAGCAAGCATAAAAGGAACAAAAAGAAAAGAAAGAGGAAACGACGAGGCCGTGGTGGCAATCATGCTCGTCATCATCACTGGAGGAGAAAGTGTTTCGGCAGTGGCAGAAAAGCGAGCTTAGGTTCCAACTCATCAGGTTCATCCTTCAACTCTGCCTCCTCTTCATCCACTCGCACCACATACTCGTCCTTTGGCTCATCTTCCCGTCCAGCAGCGTGGAACGTTGTATGGTCCGCGCCCATGACGCTTCCCAAGGTGGCCAGAATTAAACAAATTATGAGAAGCTCGTATAATGACGTACTTCTCTCGGCCGCAGCAGGAAGTGTGCGGATGTACATGCAGGACCAAGGGGTACCTTATCCGGGCGATGTGCAGGTAATCATGAAACTTGCTCAGCATTTTAAAATAAACGCACCAACACTTGCATAATTAAAGGTTTCTTAAGGCTTCTTCGTAGAGTGCAATAATAATTGCCGTTTTCTTCCCATCATGCACCAGAGTGTGTAGTACACACTGTGTACACTTGCACCCAGCCAGAGAAAGATATGTGTACAGAGGGCTGTAATCTAATTAAATTATTAGACAAAAGGGAATTCCTAGTGGTAGTACAGAGGCCAACTGAGACGGATAATGGAGTATGTGTACGTGTAGTAATTAAAAAAAATAAAATGAATGTTTCTCGCTCAACAGCAAGTACACAAGTTTTGCTAAGCTCAGTTCTGGCTAGAGAGCATAGTATCCTATTGAGTTTATGATGACGATTATTATTCCGTACTGCTACTTTCAACTAATTTAATGCTCCTCTGTTCCCTGGTCTTCTCTGTGCAAAACCTTAGGAAGCCAGATTTGCAGAGAAAGCCAAGGGAGAAACGGCAGAGCAGCAAAACGTAACAGTAGTGCTTCTGCGACTGTCATGTTGCTAATTAACAAAAGGATTTACACCCCATAATATTTTTATGGCGAATTCTTGCAGGGAGACGATGCAGTCTAATAACTTGGTCAACTCATGGGGAAAATATTGCAGGAATTATATTTTCACAACAACACAAACCAACTGCATTATGTTTCGGTTTTGTGTGCATATACAAGGCTTAAAGTTAAAACGACCAATTTTGGATCCGTTATGGGCAAATAATTACATTAATAATAAAATATTGATAATATTGCACACATTTACTATGCATTAATGGCAATATAGCCATTATTCCTTGAATTAAAGGGATTACTAGTATACTGCAATATACACAGGAAGCTTTTTCTATTTGTCCATCATTTCTTCTCGCTTCAAATCCCTCTTCACTTGATTATTTTGGTAGTGATGAAACTAGAGAAGTGAAAGTAAAAGATCATGTGTGTGTTAGCTTTTTGAAGCAAGCCATACTACGTAATCTCTCTCTGACTTGGATTCTAGATAGCAAAACCACAGAAACATGCTACCCGTGAGGTGATATCGAGCGAGTCTGATGACGATGGTTTTACAAATCCTAATCCTCTTGTCGTGGTTTTTCTATTTCTATCTCTGTGCCTTTCTATCTCGCTATAAAGAAACTACAGTATATTTGAAGTAACGTTGTCATGTTAGGTATCTGTCTGGAAAGTTATAATTCAAGATGTAAACTGTAATTTACAGTTTATAAGGATGGGTTCCAGCTTTATGGGGCATACCGAGACTAAATCATTGGTATTTTATTTATTGCTAATTAGGTGGTCATTCCGGTAGATCTGAGGAACGACATTGCATCTCCCAAGCAGAGCACCAGACTTGGTTGTAAGGTTTCATCCGTTTTGGCCACCGTCCCTTCCGGAATGGAGTCTGCCATCCCCCGACTCTGGGCGACGCGACATCGACTGGATGAGCTGAAAGCTTCTGCGGACTCTGTTGTTGCTTACGGAGCTACCACCATCCTGATGAACATGTTGCCCCATCGGATTGCCATTCCAATTTTGGAGAGCATTGTGAACAAGGTAATAAACTTGCGTAGCAGTTGACGCACTCTTTGAAGCAAAATAATTTATTGATGTAATTATTTCCTCCATTCATTTCATGTTTGTGCATACACAACAAAAAATATAAAAACAAGCAAATTGAACACAGAGATCGTATTGAATTCCGGAAAAAGAACGCTATTTTTAAGGACAGTTTCCGTTACACCAGATTCCCTGGTGGTGACGGTGGAGGAACTAGTTTAGGCGGTAGTGCTGATAGTGCTGATAGATTATGTGTTTTGTCGCTATTGCTATTGTTAACATTGTCACTAAAGTTTAGTTTCGTTTTCTCGTGGGTGCACCGCACCCCAAGCCTGTCCAGGTTCTTGGACGTTGATGACGCAGAACCTAGTATCACGTTTCTATTGCATTGAATATCTTCCGAACTGGGATCCTGACTATTGATTACATTATATTTGCTTAGACGTTGACTCTCACTAGTGGTCTCATTTTCTTCGTCATTATTATTATTGTTCGAGTCAAGGTCCACTTGACTGTGCTCATCCTCATCCGCGGAATTGTTTGCACTTTCAACCGAGCTAGAGTCATCCGTCTCCTCACTATCGATCTCACTCTCATCGTCATCTTCTTCCTCATTGATAAATATAGCGGTTGTTGTGGTCGTTCTGTTTGCCGAAGTTGTTGCTACGCCATTATTGGTTGTATTGTTGCCATCATCCTGATTTGCATTCGTAATTTTACTTTGATTATCACGCACAATTTGAGATTGTGTGCCAACACCGCTATTAGCACTGTCATCATCACATTGAAGGATCACACTTGTATCCTCGTATGACGGAGATGGTGATGCTGCGGGAGACTGAAACTTTGAAACAAGCTTCGCATAACTTATCGCCTCCTCATAAGTTGGGGGTGGCTCTTCTTCCTCAACGTTGTCATAAGACATCATCATCATCGACATCATTGGAATTCGGCATACTTCTTTGCTGCTGCTACAAGCTGCGTCATCGCTAGAAGTACTGGCACTCGTTGTAATCGCAATTGGACCCGAAAACCGAGTGCCCCTATTAAAACTCATAGTACTGCCAAGAGTTGATGGAAGAAAGTCACCGCGACGAAAGCTGCCTCCAAAATGACCGTTGGATAATGAGGAGGAACCTCCGACAGTCGCTGCGTCCGAAGGAAAGGACGTTAGAGACTGACGATGAGTTGCTGGCGGCTGTATATCTAATACAGATAAGAGTTTAAAGGCATCAGTAGACATTCATGTTTTACCCCAAATGCGTGTACACAATACTATATATTTTACTGATTTATTACCCCGACCAAATCGAGCCTTCAATTTTCTATGGAAACACTCAAAGAACACGAGGATCAAAATAACCAGCCAGCACTGAAAGAAAACAGGCATAATTAAATAAAATTAGAAAACTCATTAAAGCATTACATTTAATTAAAAGCAGAGACTTTGTGCGTATTATTTTAGGTGCTTGTTGGCATTGACTTACAATAACAATGAGAGCATCACGATCTGCCATGATGTTCCTTCTTCTTCAAAGCATGCACGTGTGACGCTGTGTGGCTGCAGCGTAATAATATATATAGCGTTTTACGATCTTCGCTTTTTTTATTTCCTCGTTACTTCTTCTTGTTCACTCATGCAAACATGCAAGTTAGAATGCCAGAGTCTGGCAGCCAGACAAAACACGGCTTTATCTCGATGCACCGCCAGTACCTTCATAGGCACTAAAAATACTTTTATTTTTATATTTAGTACTAGGCAAGTTTTTAGAAGGAACTGTGAACTGACCATCAGCACCAATAATACCAAATCATGTTATTTATGTCCATGTTGAGTTGAAAGTGAATTCAAAGAATGTAATGTAGCATATAGCCTTGTAGAAGAGTGTTGTGCGGGTTCTTTACTGTGTTTTTTTAGACAAGAGCCCAAATGATTGTTTTGGTGATCAACATAATGAAGCAAGCCTTGAAGACGATTTCTGCTTCATTATTGTAGCTCTACAAAATGATTGGTAGAAACGATGTTGCAAGACACGGACGCGAAAACGTTAGAAAATGAACCTTTTGCATGATATCTAGAAGCGGATAGGTATGCAAGCAGATATTTGAATCAATTTTCATCCAGAATGAATTGCGCAAAAGTTTTATAGCATGGGGAATTTTTTCCTGAGAGAGCACTGATGTAAGGTGATTACATCTTGATTGAGTTGGTTTTGATCAAAGAGCTGGGCTCCATGTCCGTTTTCTCAGAGAAATACAGCTTGGATTGTTGGCTTGTTGTCGAAAAAAAAATCATGGGAATTTTGAGCTGGCGACACAATGGCAAATTGAATACTCTCGACAGTGACCTTTTCCATTCAAAGAGGAAGGGCAAAATGGAGAACAAAGCACGTGTACTTCTTTAAAAACAAAATAGTCAAAAAGCTGAGACACGACTCCCAGAAATTGAAAGTTTAGTCATTGTCCACTTCACACAATCATAATGCCACCACGCACAGAAACAAATGCTGAAACAATGGGACTACAGGTTATGTGGTTTATGAAAATTATATAAATAATTAAATCCCAAAACTCCCACACACTAGTAGCACGGCAATTCAGCAGGTGTTGGATTTTTTCACAAACACAATCTTTTTAGTATTCTTTTGAAAATTATTAAATAATGAAACTATGAAACATTATAAGCAAATGAAATGAATTGCTTATCAAGACTGAAAATCCAGAAAAGTGAAAAATGAGAGCAATCGCTCAGGTCGCCATATAAACTCTCTTGAGAACTCAAAGTTAGTTCACTGTCACAAAGCACCATAGCTTTAGTTTCACTTTGAATTGCCAAATCATACTGCTTAATTGGTAAAGATAAAAAGTATTATGCAAATTATTTCAAGCAAACAACAGCCCAATTGTTGGCAAAATAATATCTCTGTAATTAAAGGCCCCGGTCAGGCAGGATCACATTTTCACTTTTAATTTCCAAACTTGCATATTTCCTTGTAGTTGTTGTAAGCGTCCACGACGAGAGCGAGAGTAGTACTTTGCAAGGTACACATTCTGAATTCAAATGACAGAATAAAACGATCTTGTGTTTTGCAGCTCTGCCTCTCGGCCTTTGATCTCGTACACCAAATACAAGTTCCGTGCGAGAGTGAATCTGATGTCTTTTTTTTGCAACAAGTTTCAAAGGGTCACTTTCTTTTTCTACACGTACTAAAATGAAAAGAAAATCAGCTTCACTGGCAATATACTGATTAGAGCTAATATGAAAATGATGCACAAATAAATAAATAAAATTGCTTATAGCAAAAAATGTATTTAAAAAAACCAGTGTAACCACTTTATTTCGTTGTCAAGAAAAGACTTAGGCACAGCACAACAACGACGCGCGACTATCGCCGTATCGCAAATATCGCATCTCTGCTACGAATGACACTAGTGCTAGCGCATTTAAAGCGTAAAATCTGAGATTTAGTAGATATCTGTATTACAGTTCCCTAGCCAAATCATCTATTATAAGGAATAGCAGTAGAAAAACAGTATTATGATATGTTATAGTGAAAAAGTAAAGCACAAATAAGATTTTGTCGCTAAATCTTCAGTCAGCGTGTAGCGTTATTGCAAGTCCTCTGATAAATGCTAACACGTTTGTCTCTTTGAAATTGCAACTGCACCGCCTGCACGCACACTACATGCCAAATGATAAGCATACACAAGCGCCATATATATATTCGAACAGATGCCATAAAACTCTCAACAAAGATTGTATATATGAAGTCTACTAAGGAATTCCCATCATCACACAACACAACAAACTACTAACAAAACCAACCGCATAATCATTTTTATAGATGTGAGTTATAATATAAATGTTGAGCATGCATGGTTTGTACGTAAAAAGTACGTGAGCTTCTGGTTCAGGTTGTGGTGGTGGTGATATGCCTTTGGCATGCAGTTCATGCATTGCATCGCCGAAAAAAGTGTAAATCTAGGTAAGTAAGCCGAATCATCATCATCATCATCGCCGTCTTTGTTGAGAATCATGATGATGAACGTTACTAATATATTGAATGAGGAGGAGTAGCTGTGTAGGTTTACTGACGCTGCAACTCTGCTGAAGAGTTCTGCACTTTGCTCTTTTGCTGCTTAATATACCACTTTACAATTGAAGACATTGTGCATCTCTGTAAGTGCGTGGTATTTGTATTTGTCGAATTCTGCAAATGAATGTATGAGTTTAGGCTTGGTATTTGCGTCTTTCTGCTAAGGAGGTGGTGGCGGTGGTGTTGATGGTTGTTGTGGCCGTATCAATGAACTTGGTAGGTACAAAACGCGGTCATAACCATCAGCAATCATTTTTTATATTCAGTCATAATAATCATAACAATTTTTCGTTTTTATTTATCTAAATACAGCAACTCTATACTTTTCTAGTGTGGTCAGGCAGATCTGTGCGGATTTTCGTTCGATTGAGCAGCAGACCACAAGACGAAAATGACAGTATCTGATACTATGGTCTAAATTGCTGCTTCTTAATCTCGACCTTCAACTTTGTTTTCGTTTATGCTTTTTTTCACTTTCCATAATTATTTCTGTGCAAAGATATGCAAAGTATCCTTTAAGTATTTTGTATACGCAGGTTTTATTTTGGCTGTATTTTGTATCGTAAAAATAGAAGTAGCAAACTGCCGCAAATAGCGCAAATAATGAAATGTCTATTCACTTTCGTGAAATTATGACTCTTTATTATTAATTTAAGGTCCAATTATCGTCCACGGTTAAAACGAGAAACGGATGCAAATCATCCTTTGAGAATATGAATACCACAAGAATTCATTTACATTCTATTTTACTTCATAAAAAGTTTGAAGCTTTATACCTAGTAATATTGGTACGACTACTACTAATGTAGTAAAACCTCTCAACAGCAAAATAGTTTGGGAAGCAGCATGCCCCAAATGGCAACAAACTTGTAATATCCTAACACTACCTCAGCAGCACTACATTTTCCGTCAAAGTTTCCATTTCCGCCCATCGCATATTCCACCAAATATAGGGTGTGCTCACTGCTCAGCATATTGGAAAGACTTGATTTGAGTTCTTCTTTAGATTCAGATAGTTTTTGCGAATCCCCAAAAACGCGTGCATTGTAATTTGTAATGCAGCACGTTCTCCTTTACCGTTTAGAGATGCTTTTTGGTTGCCTGCCATCGGTGTGAGGAGGAGACTACCTGTCTCTCCTCAGCACAGTGGTTTCTTTACCCCTCCACTTTAGGGCCTAGAGATGAGAGATGCCATATTATAATGCACACAAGGCTTGGTTTTTCTACCCATTTATCCTACTTCACCATCTTCATTAAAACCTTGCGTTCTGCTCTTCTCATCTTTGTTCCCAAAAGGAAATACAACAACAGCAACGCTTACCCACCACCACCACCACCGCTATAGTATGCAACTATAATTTGTTTCCCCACACACACAAGTTATATTTATATACATGCATCTCTCACCTGAACATTGCCAAGCTGGTTTGCTTTCAGTTTTGCTCTTCCTCTCTCTCTACTTAATATTATTATTATCATCATCAACGTTACATAGAGAATTTGTGAGTGTCTTCCTTCTTCTTTCGTGGCGAAAAGTTTTCGCTTGTGTGTCTATGTGTGCAAAAGGGACAAGAAGATTGGATATCTTTTTCGCATCTCTCATTTCATCTCATTCTTCTTCTCCTTTCTTGTCATCATCGTCCCGATACTCTTCCTTCAAGGATGAAAAAGGAGGAAAACGTCGACGAGCCGTGTAGCAGGCAATATTAAATAAGACGAAGAATAAGAAGACCTACATAATATTCTTTTTTTCGTCATGTCCCTTCCTTCGCCATGTTCTATTTACTTTCGTAGAGAGATGTTCTCTCTCACTCAACTCATTACTGCCATTATTACTGCAGTTTCCATGTCACCTTCTTGGGCCACCATTATCTTCACCACCGAAACAGGACGAGCCAAGAGGAAACTTAAAACGTCCTCTAGCCCTTCTGCTACATGAACATTAATACGCATTACACCATAACTAGACAAAACATAGACTCAACTCAAACTTCTCTCTCATTTTCATCTCTATATCTTCGTCTTGATTCTTTATACTCGTGCCTCTCCTCTCATTTTTCACAATGGAAACAATGATCTTCATCTTCGTCCTCTTCTCAGGTTTATTCTTTGTCATGATGACTTTCTGTAGGTAAACAGTGCAGAGACTAGAGAGAGAATGAGACATTGAATATTGTACTAATGTAATGAGGCGCCCACCTTTCCTAGAAAGAAGAGAGTAGAAACCAGAGATGGTTTATAGAATAACGAGCAGGTTTTATTTTCACCATCATCTATTTCGTCGTTGCCCTAAAAACAGTCATAATGATAATATTGTTTCAAACAGTTTTATGCTCCTGTTCCCTGTCTATATGCTTTATAATCAGATTATCACTGTTAGCGTCTTTGCAGGACAAACAGTTGTTACGAAACCCGATCATCATCACCGCCATACACTTACACTTTTCTAAACAAAGTTGATGGGATGATTACTAAGGAACATTAGTACGAAAACGAAATACAATTATGAATTTATTAAATTAATGTCTCTGAAGCGCCAACATTCTCAACCTGGTCATTATTACGTGCTGTTTAATCCTTTCTCTTTCCCAAACTTGATCATATTAAACAACAACAAAATAGATGATGAAATGGACAATTATCAGAGTCACCATTAGGATGAGGATAACGCATGACAATAAGTTTAGCGAGTTAGCAGCTCTCGTCTCTGTCGTTTTTACCATCGTGTATAGTACCTAGCACACACATGCACTGCTGAACAATTGAGCACCACGCAGGATGCACCATGCATGAAAAACATTTAACACGCTTGCATGCAATATTTCATTGTAAAGTTAACTAAAAGCTCTACAATGCTGCACCACCGTCTAGTTCACAATTAATTCGCCACGCAAAACTATGATGGTAATATATTTTGCACTTCTTGCAATACTAGCAGTTAATGGCAATCCCAACAATCAAAAAATGTCCAATATGACGCAAGAATTGGCGAAGGGGAGAAATAACGAGATAAACGCATACCAATTAGTTGTTTATAGAGGCTATAATATATTTTCGGATAAGCATAAAAAAGCACAGCAAAATAGTTTTTGAAAAAAAAACCCAAGGGGCAATTGTCTTGTCATCCACTTTTTGCAATTTGCAAGCAAGCATAACAACTAACAACATACCCTCATGCAAATAACTCGCTCCCATGAAGGAAGTTCTAAAAAAGCAGTGGAATGAGTAATTAAATATTCCACTGCTTTTGTTGCAATATACCAGGTTTACAATTAGAGTGAAGCGACAACAGAGGGTGAAATAATGGCTTACTAAATTAGCGGTGCCAATCTGTCATTTATTAGGACGCGCTTTGAATTTGAATACAAACTTCACAGCAACTATTCTACCAATACCTGGCTGAATCCCTGAAGCACATGAGCCAAATTCTTGTTTGTTGGAACGATTATATTATTGCCATTCTTTTACTTACCTATTACCCATCACACAAATAAAGCCAGTAACGGGATTATTAGTTTTCACATTGAGGATTTCATTTTACCTTTATGTATCTCTGCTTTATTGCTGCTGTAAGTTTTGAAGATGATGAGAAGGATGCTTTTCTTGTTGAAATAAAACAGTACATTAAAAGTAGTGGCTCTTTTGTTCAGAGCATCCACTTGTCATTGAGTGGTTGAATGACACACAACGAGCTATTGTTGTCTGTTCAGCAAACTGTTGTTCTCCTCTCTCCACTAATTTTTAAAACTGTTTTTATGCCTTGCTGATTGTAGCATATTATATGCAACTTGTCCTATTTATCTATTGCCTCTTGACGCATCAGCCATACTTTACCTTGTAGTTCGTATTATGACAGTTTTACCGAAAGAGTGCTACATCATGCAATGCAAAAAACGGGTGGGGAGATGCATTTTTTGAATAACAATTGAATACACATTGGCACTTTTAGCGCATTCTTCAACACTGCATTTTTTATAAAAGAAACTTTACTCTAAATTTTTCGTAAATCAGACTACATACTATTGACTATGGATTTTAATGCAGAACGTTCAATTAAAAATGCGATTTTGTATCCTAAAAGTAAAATCTGCGAAAATAATGCGAAGCATTAACTAAATATTATACATTAAAATGCTTAACTCAATCGAATAATAATAATATAAGTAAAAGTATTTCATTCATATTGACGTTTTATCTTATGCTGTAGACATTTTGGCACGATACACTATTTTTTCTTTGATAAAACTATAGACTAAAAATAAAATATAAAAATATACATTCTTAAGCGGTGCCCTATTTAATAGGAATTTAAAAACCGGTGTGGGTGCAAAGGGATAAACACAATTTTTAAATGTCTGTGATATGGCTACCATTGTTGTTTGTGTTGTTTGTACTGTTATTATCACTATTATTGTTGCGATTATTGGGGAGGAAGGTGGAAAAACTGGACAGTCCCATCACTGGAAAGTTTGGTTCGGTGTTTACTGGGCCTGATGATGTGTTCAACAAGCGTTGAGAGCTGAGTCGACGATTTGGAATGACAATGACAGGGCAATATGAGAAAATATTACTGTTGCCACCATCAACGGTGGTATTGCCATTTCCACCTCCACCACTGCTTTGGCTAGCTTGCTGATGATAATGATGTCTGTTGAAGTTATAGGGGAAACGGTTGTTGTAGCTACTGTTTTGATTAACAATGTACAGATTTTCAGTTGAGTCGTGTCGCCCATGGTAGTCGTAATAGTCGTCATCCTCCTCAAGAATGTTCACATAATCAAACTGGTGGTGGGCGGATGGGCCGGAAGATTCTGGTGCACTCTCAAGGTTGTGGCGACGCTGAGAATTTCGATTGTCATCTTCCATTCCATATGGAACTGAGTTAACTAGTCTCTGATTCCTTGAATTCCTTTGCGGTTGCTGCTGTTGTTGAAGAAAGACTGGTCCGACAGGACTTACCGTTCGACAATATTGACCAATGGAACCATCACCAAAAGTGATTTGGACTCGTTGATGAGTTCGCGCCCACGTTTGCCACACACCAAAGTGGTACCTGGAAAAAAATTTGATGATAATGATGGTCACTTTGAGATGTCATCATTAATAATGTAGAAAGGAAAGTGGTTGAGAGAAAGAGCTCCTTTTTCATCTGGCTCTTCTATTTTCACATTTCAAAGTCAAACTTACTTCAATGTAACATGGCACCATGTAAAGTATACGGCTAGAAGGAACACACTTAGCGTTACAAGACCTATGGCTTCCCAACGCTCCCGAATGTAGTACTGGTGAGCACCGAGACAACACAAGTATGTAGAAATGATCAGCAGAGGGGTGAGCAAAAGGAAGCAAATCAAATCGGCAATCATATTCCGTACATTAAATTGGTTGTCACTGTCCGTTAGAAACTGAAACATAAGCCGACAAAGAAACACATCATAATAGCAAGCCACCTTGTAAGACGGATTGGTAGAAAAAATGAGGTGTTTTCAAAGGAATATATAGAGAGAGACACAAAAACATTATACAATTTCCTGGTGAAAATATGTGTCTATAGTGTCTACCTCCGTCCAACTCCTGGGCATTTTCTTCGTTTTGTAGATAAAGTTGCAAAGTTCGCATTTCTCACTGTTTGACGTGGTGAGCCAATGCTCTAAGCATGATAAATGGACCATGGCCACGGAGCCTGTACAACGGCATGGGGCAATAAGTGGCTCGCGGCGACTCGCCGAAGAGCCATGAGAAGAACTCGGAGAGATCCCACTACAGTTTCCCGTGTCTCCTGTTTGAGCAATATTAAGGGAAAAATGTACACATACTAGTACTACATAGAACATAGGCATTCCAAAGAAATATAAAAAAATCTTGCAAACACATAAAACCATCTACTATCACTATCACCACTATTCTTGTCAAAGAGAATACTGAATCATAAAATTGGTACTTTTTTTGTGGGAAGATAGCCATTGAAACTTTGTTTTTTGAGTGGTTTTACTACTACATTATCAACAGTGTCACATAGGTAAAAGTTGTCTTGCCTTTGAAGAATCAATAGTTCTCAAACATAAAAAAGTAAATGGACTAGTGGTAATATTTTGTTTTACTATGCCCACCTACCACCATCACTACCATCAGCAGCGTTGTCACTTGCTATTAAAATGGAACAAATGAAAGTCACATGCGTCGTATGTGCTGCTTCTCCATAATATTACCATTTTCCCACAAAAAGACATTTATTGCTTGTTACCCGCTATCATGTTAAATTTGTGCTGGAATGTGCTCCTTTCATTTAATTTTCGTGTTCCAAACAAGCACACATCAGACATACCTTCATGACAAATCCGACAAAACTGGTAGCTCTTTTGACTGCCATTATTTGATTCTGGGGAGATATTAGGCCGGGACAACTCGTTTTTACTCCTCAATGACCAAGCAGACGAAGATGAGGATGACGACGCTGAGGAGGAAGATGAATGCGACTGCTGCTGGAGCTGAATGGGTGCCACGGCTACTCTGTTATTATTATTACTATCAGAACCGGTGCTTGTTCCACTACCACCACCGCTGCTGTCGCCGCCAGAAGTGGCATGGGTTTCTTCCATTTTCTTACTTTCCATTCCAGTGGTCGTGCTGGTCGTTGTTTTTGTCGTAAAAATTGATGAAGAGTCTATGGCCACCATCATTTTTTCTGGTGGGCCAGAAGCTGAACACGCGGACGAGGATTTGGATGTTGACGACGGTTTTCGGAAGGGATCCATAGCTTAAATTTATATTAATGGCTTCAAAAAGTTAATGCAACTTTAACTGGTTCACGGTGGCTACCCAAAATTAATATTTTTTTCTACTTGAGAACAGCAGTGACGACAATGGAAACGGTAGTTGTTCCTATGTCTCGTGTTTTTCCGTTCTCTGTCTCTATGAAGCACTTTTTACTGCAGTAATGATAGAAACTCCAAGAAAGAAGCGAACAAGGTGACTCAACATGTCTCAAAAATCATGAAACAAATTGCCTGTCAGACCAGAGTTTGAGTATCGGCCAACATTCACAAATATATGTAAAAGATTGTAGGGATAAGAAATTAATTTTGAATACCTCAGAAAACTTTAGGGTTTCAGTTGATTTGCATGTTCATACATTTCGTGTAAACCTAACGAAACAAACAAGCATATATAATATGTTCTTTGCCATCCATTACAAAAAATGTGTGTTCTATATAAAGCTTTTTTTGTGTTTTTAATGAATGCAGGCATCCCTTCAGTTTTGCAACTTGCCTGGACCAACGTCAACGACCGTGATAGGCGGCTACCCACTGAAAGGAATTTATCCCATTTATCCACCACCAGGACGACTACGAGTTGCCATTTCGGTACTCACGTACGCAGACCAAGTGCACATTACCGTGCTCACCCACAGGTCACTTCCAAATGCCGGACCAAAATTGCTGAAAGGAATGACAGAGCAGGTAACTGGGTATTTTCCCTTCTGACAGTAGTCTTGTCTCTGTTGTCACGGACAGAATCCCTTGAGAATTATGCGTTTTTTAATAATGATTGTTGTTCCGTGTTTGCACGCACACAACCACACATAGGTTGAGCAACTGTCCAAACAATTGTCACAGCGACGCGTACCCGGGGAGAGCCGCCGTTCAGCCCGCAACTTTAATCAGGTCAACAACACAGAGATTACAAAGCCACCAACACGACAGGTAACTGCACTTATCATCAACAAAAGTGTTTTCCCCCAAAAAAAGTTCCATATAGCTATAAAGCTATAGAATTATATTATTATTGGATGACTTTATAAACTTGTGCTAATAGCATAGCCGCCCCGAGTAATCTTTATTACAAAACCTGCTTTCTATGCCCTTTTTTCGTCCAACTTTATCTACTCTTTGTAGATTATTCAAATGCTTTTTAGAATGCCCTCGTTCTTCTCTGGAGATAAAAAACTCCTTATTATTTTCAAGCCAAGGATGCTGGTGGTGGTGGTAACTAAAACTTGTAGTTAGTTCAACCGCTGAAAAAGGAATTAGGACTTTTGTTCCTCACTCCTTTATAGTTTTCTCCATTTTTGCATAATGTACTTTTGAGAACTCATCTTCTTAGTTTTTTATCTCCAGCTATTTCCTTGATTGAAACGAAATGGAAAATTGAAAAAAAAACTTTTTTTGCTTGGATTGACATTAGATTGTGAGAAGGAAACGTGCGTTTCTGCTTCTTTTTACATTCATTCAGCTTGCTCTACATTCATCAGAGTAAATCCCAAAAAATAAGAGAAAGAGACTGCAACACATTATCAAATACTAAACTATATTTTATGCATATGTCTACCCGTGGCCCCTCTAAAGAAAAACGGGAAGCATCAAGCACGTAGCACGTCCCTTTTTCTCCACTCTGCCATAACAAAGCATTTCATTAAAAAAGTATTCTCTTTTGTAACCTTCACGTCTTGCAGCTAACCGTTTTGTACTGTAACAAGCTGTTAAATTCAGTGTTTCCAACACTTCCTTGGATCATTACACAGAAGTGTTTTGAACCGATTTGAAATCTTGAGCCCCGATCCACCAATTATTCTTTTTTTATTTTGCAGTTGTAGGGCAGTGGACAAAAAAGCGTCAATGAAGTACAATGTTATAGCGTTCTTACAAAAATTCTAGCCAGGCCTCTTTCGCCATCACATAACATAATATATTATTTTTAGCTTCTTTATGTTCTCCTCGTTATCATTCTCCAAGTAAAACTGTTCTCTTAGGCAGAAGCAAGAAGAAAGTGTACACATGCTTGCTGCTAAGCGCTTTGCTTTCTTTCTCCTGCTTCACGTAATAATCAGAATAATAAACGAAATAATACGATGTGGATTTAAAGAGGATACAGAAAAGTACAAAGAAATCTTTCCTTTGTCTACTTTTTTTCCTTTTACTTTGTCCCCAAAGACATGTTTAGCTTTACAACCTACGCAGCATTTTGCTAAAAGCCAACATACACAGACACACACTCTATTTATTTCTCTCTTTTCATCATGCCCCCTTAAAATCTGAAACATTTACTGGTCTTTCCACTTATCCTTATTGCTAGTTGTTGTAGCCATGCTACTATCAGCTTTGGGTTTTTTGGTGCGATTGCTGCAACACGTGGGTTACCCCAGGCCTCACTTTATTTTTCGAAAAAGCTCAAAAAAGATGGTACAAAAAGGTTGTATATATTCTGTTTGCTTCTGTTTGTGTGACGACCTGGATGACAATAATGTCATTCTGTATACAAAAAAGGAAGAGAAGCCAGTCAGCTACCTGACCATTTTCATCCGGCTTAGTTTGCCCCAAGGGAAACGTGGATCATTATGATGACGAGCAAAAAAAAGAACGGGGAAAGTTTAATACGCATAGCACTAGTACGACTTTCTCTCATCATTCGTGTTTTTCTCTTGGTGACATGGTCGACTCTTGGAAATGAAACTGTGTATGTGTGTGTGCAAAGTTGCAACTTTGCTAGCTCGTTTCCTATACCTAACAACAGTACATTCCATCATTGCAAAAAATTCTGAAAATGAATTGGCTTTGCGGTGCTATCATCAGGGAATAGACAAGTTTTTTCTTTGCACAAAACTTCGAAAACCCGTAAATGTCACATTTAGCAATACCCAGTTGGAGTACCCCACACGAGAAAAACGATATGATGAGAGAATAAGGGCAAAATGGATGAATGATACAAAATAATGATAACAGAGGAAAACTAAACGAAACATATGCAATGTGCCTTAAGGAGACAAAAGACACGGAAGATCGAAAGAAAAGAAGAAACTTGCTCATTTACTTTTTACTTTCGACGAGTTTCTTTATTTCTTCTGGGTTTTTTACCTTGTAACTTTTTTGTCTTGTTAGAGGGGTTGTCTCTGTCCTGCTAAATTATTAACTGCCAGTTGACTTGAAAGACTAGACTAGTGACAAAACAGTAGAAGCAAATGACAAGGCAAAAAGGGAAGTGGTAGTGGTGAAGTCATTTCGCAGTCTGTCTGTATGTGGCAACACAATAGACAAAACTGTCCATAAGGGAAACTACAAATTGCAATTTTTTTATGATTGACAGAGGAGCTAAGAGTTTTGTGCTGGTTATAGTGTGTAAACATGACCAATGCATTTATTTTGCATGTGAAGAGTTGTGCTTATACAAAATGACAGCAAATTGCAGAAATTATTTGCAACACTTCCAAAAGTGTGATGATAATATATGCCATAATGTGATTCTTCTGTTACCCCAACCTTGTTTAATACCATCGGCTTCAGAAAATATGCTCGTTTATCATTTTTGTATGGTATGCTGTTGTTCTGTCTATCCTGGGTTTACTTAATGCAAGCTGACAGTTTCTCTCTTTAAGAAATGGAGTAACAATGTGGATCCCCCAGTTAGTTGGTCTAATCTGTCCCCAGTGATTTTATTTCTTGTTCATAATAATATTTATAATAAATAGCAAATAGTACGAGAAATATCTTTTCTCTGGTGTAGCATCTACCTTTCATTCAGCGTTCCCTTTAGTATAATAATGCCCCGTCAAACCCATATCTAAGGGGAAATCCTTCGAGAGAAAGGAAAAAAAGATAAATACTGGAGTAGGCTCAGAAGAAATGGGAAGTGAAAGGAGAGGAGAGGAATACAATGAGGCAGGAAAAGCATTTTTCCAAAGAAATTGCGTAAAAAGATCGCTGGGCGAGAAAAGAAAGGCAGGAGCAATGCCTCTTTTTCAGCCTATTTTTTTCAAACAAAATCTCCATTTCTTTGGTCACATACAAGTAGGATATAAAATATGGTGTACAGCTAGTTGTTGTGTATCTACTCTAATAATCATAAAATGTTGTGTATGTTGTAGCTGTTCTGAGTTGGATTTGGGCTTTTTATGAGAACAAAATGAGTGTTTGCAAAGTAAATCTGGTTGACAACTTGGTGGTCCTCGAGACTTTAATAGAGAGATAGAGAGAAAGAGAGAGGGAGAAATCGACAAGCACAAAAAGTATCATCAAAATCGAAATAAAAGGGCTAAATAAAGAGAGCACCATTGTGTAAGATGGATAAAAAGACGTAGATAGCACTTGTGACGCAAATAAAACCCCCTTCAAAATTCGTTCAAACAGATTTAAAATCCTTTTTCACATTTTGTAAAAACAGCTTTGGCAATTTAGTGGAACGGCTGAATAGTGTACACAAAGGGGATAGAGATATGCGGAGTAAAAGCAAGCATTTTATAAAGAACGTTGAAACATCAAGATAGTTTTGATAGCAAGTTAAGTGCGTTAGTACACAAGGTTCATGGAAATTGTACATAAAAAAGAGGCAAGAGACATTTTGCATTAGTGATGATGGGCTTGAAGCCCAGGGCTTCATATGAATTACTACAAGTGTGCCTTTCTCCTTTTCCTTCCATTTGCAGTTCATCGTATGACTTGCGGGTGACGAGTAACGAACAAACAGTAATGAATACAACCACATTTTAATTAAGCTGTGTGATGTGATTGTATACACGTTTATTTTGCAGTTGAATAAATCGGACATTTTGAATTTGAGTCATAACCAAGTACATACATAAACTTACATAATAATGTGCTAACTAACTAGTAAATAAAATCGAGTGCCTATTTCCGCTCGTTAGTATATTGAATTGTGTACATTTCCATGTATTTCTATTGATCTGTAGCTTTCGTTTAATTAGTGTTCTCGTAATAAAAATTGAAAAGTATATATAATCTTTTTCTACTTCATGCGATCATTACAAAGAACACGAGAGATTGAAGTTGAAAACTTTTTGGGAACAGGAAAACGAACAAGCATAACCACTATCATACTCATTCAACTTGCAGGTACTCGAGAATCGTTAGGATTTTTATGAATCAAATATTGTTAGCTGGAAAATACTTTTTTCCGGGAGAAAAAAGTATTGTACAATTTTCAATTCATGAACAAAACTGGCGAAAAAGAATTTTTATTAAGAGATTGACAAAACTGCCTAAACTGATTCTGTAACAAGCTTATGAAAACATTAAATCTGTTAGTTTCATCTTTACTACCTTGAAATGATGATTTGGTTTTGAAACTATTCGGTACGGTAAAAAATGAAGGAAGTGGATTGCATTGTGGAATGGAAAATAATACGGTTATTATACGGGTACTTACATTTTGCTTTGCTGTTGTAAAAGTCAGTTTATTTGTTGTAAATTTAATTTCTAAATGGCTGTAAAAGCTTCTTACAAAATATTATCTCTTGCTCTTCTCCAATTCTGTGAAGTGACTTAACTTGGTGTATACCAAATTTTATCATTTTTACTAGTACATCTCATATTGTTAGTCTCGGTTCCACCTAAAAAATCGCAAACCTTTTTGTAAACTAACTTAATTACTCGGCAGTTAATGTAATGAAAATGTGCAAGTAGACACACTGAAACGAGAACCACTCTTCTAATTGTGAAAAAATGAATTAGAAAAAGGGATTAAATTGAAATCCTCTTTTGCTTTCATGTGGTATAGCTTTTTGCTCTACTCTACTAAATACTTCCACAAAGGGCCAGCGAGCCAGTGATTGTAAATTACACGCTGGTGATGTGGTGATTGTAAAAAAGTTTGTAATCAATTTCTCTTTTCTCCTGTGTAGTAGCTCGAGTCTAGAACTTTTTTTTCAAAGTTTTTGCTAATGAAATTATTTAGTTCATTTCCTACTAACCAGGCTTAAATACCCTTTTTGTACAGAATGATAATCAAAGGTTTCAATTTTATAAATGACTGAAGTTATGCTTGTTATTTTCAAATGCTTTTTTCTCCAGATTCAACTGCAACTACAGGTTGTTCAGGAGGAACTTGCCCAACTCAACATTCAGTTGGAAGCACAGGGAATTGTTTTGTCGGACGAAGAGTACGGCTTTTTAACGGCTGCTGGTGGAGCAAATCTTGGTCGACGGGTTCCTACTTCGCAGCACCAGCATGGACTCATGATTGATACTGGTGGCCAGTATCACATGCATCATTACCATCAGCACCATCATCATCCCCATTATCACCATCCCCCATCCCATGAGCCCTGTTCTGATGAACCCTGTACTTCTCAGGCCTCTGTTTCCATGGAGTTGAGCGCTGCGGGTCAACACGAGCTACAAAATAGGCTCAAGTGTCTAAAGAACGAGTTTGCTCAGTTGATTGGCGAGCTGAGAAGACGATCTTCTATTGTGGAAGGAATTGCCATGTCGTTTGAGGTATGGAAATGCATTTTTAACCATATTGTCAAATAAAGTAAATCATTCCAAATGCAATCCATGACTCAGCAGTAGCCAGATCTCTCTCTGTGATCTGTGCCTTCGGCAAAAAATGTTGGTCAGGGTAGAGGGAATGGCAAACTTCAAGTAACAACGAAACGAATATAAGCTTGTTTATTTCCACTTCTTGGAACGTGGAATGCAATGAACGCCAACAAAAGTGCTTAACGCTTTGTTCCTCAAAAGGGGGTATTTTCTACGTGGGGAAAAAACTTGTTTGGATTGTCTGATTTCTCCTTTTTCCACTAAAGGTGCTATTGGAAAAAGCAATGAGGAGAACTGAGGGGGAAGAATTGGGTTTGTTGAAGTGTTGGATGCTGTTTTCAACTACCTATTTACAAAGAAAGGAGTAAGTACGTTTCACTAATTTTTCCTCGCGACAACAACAATAGCAGAAACGTGAGATTTTACGCTTTTTTCCTTCATACAAAAGTACATACTTCACATTTTCTCCTACAAATTGACCTGAAACTTAGCACCACCACCCAAGAGTAGTGCGTAGGACTGTTGTTGTGTAGGTAGGGTAAAGGGTCCATACAGAGTTTGCTAAGAGCATCTACACAAGAAAAGCAAAAAGAAACAAGATTTGTTCTCATTCTTTCAACTTTTTTGTACTGTTCCGTAGGCACATTGTGAACATGTAGGAAAAAAAGTTTTTCTACCAAAGCAATTCGTTGAGCAGAATCAATGTGTCGCTTGTAAGGTTCAATTTTCCCATGTGTGAGTAAGAGTAGAAGTGTAAGTGAAGAAAAAAAAAGTTTTGAGGAACGTACTGCAAAAGTAAGACGAGAGCATAAAGTATATAAGAATCTATCCCACTTGAAACTTTTTTCCCCAAGTAAAAACCTTTAAAACGATCCCTGTAATTGTAAAAGTAATATATATACCTATTCCACACACACACACACACACCTCAAGCTGGCTGTTCTCGGGAACGAGAATTTTCCTCAATCCTGAAAAGCGTCCCTGAAGAAAGTCATTCCATTATTGACTGCTCTGAGAGCTTTTTGCATAATATTTGATCCTACACCCAAAAGCATAATGCGCTATAATATTTTTTTTCATCTTTTTAGCATACAATATATATTATATAATATCTTGTCAAAAGTTGGATCACTGATAGAAAAGCATCCTCTTGTTATTTTCAAAAAGAGCGTAATTTAATATATTTGCTGTTACACACATATTTCTTCTGGTGTGTTTATTCATGTGTTGTATGAAGCATGTACGTGGCATGGTGCCAGAGACGAAAGAGTTTTCAGTCCATTTTGATATTTGTTTTTGTAGCTCTTTGCCTGGAGGAAATGAAAGCGGTCTGTGTTTTCTTTATTCTTTGCGTGCTACATAATCATCAGCATCATTGGCCTTTCTCTTGAGCTAGTGTACTGGATGGAAAGAGAAAGTAGCTTGTTTTCTTTTCTGTTGTTGATGCCAGAGTTATTATATTTTTGAAGGGGAAATTGAAAGTCCTGTTACATCTTTTTTTATTTTTCGTTCGTGTTTTTTTTTCACTCTACAAACCAACTACTACTACTATGCTGAGCTTGTCTGCCTTTCTCCAGCAGACAATATTTTGTGTCGTGGGGAAAAGAGTGTGTTTGTGTATTTTGTTGCGGTCATGTTGCATTTTTCATGAGAACGAGAAAGAGAGAGAGTTGCTCTCACTGCGGAAAAAAAGTTCAGTTTTTAGCGTATGTGTCCTTTTCCTGGGGAAAAAGTCCAGCCTCCTGTTGTGTGTGCTCATCTTTTTATTTAGTCACTACACATCTCTTAATCCCCACTCCATTAAACGAAGAGAAAATAGACATTGCCATCATCACATTCCATCCAGCAAGCTGGAAGCATAAAAACAACGACGCAGTAAAAAAAAAGAGTTTTACCTTTTTCGCTTTGTAAACCAATTAAAGACGTGACCAGGATGAATCCTTTATTCCTTCCTTTTCTCGGCAGTTGTTTCCGCTCATCCTATCCCTTCTAATCAGCATTTATACTTGTAAATGAATGAAAACAATGGGAAGTGATCATCTCAAGCGACCATCAAATGCCGTGTAATTTGGTAATAACCGTTACAACATGGCTTTAAGGAAGGGGAAACGCTTAGAAAGCTCTCTATTGCTGCCGGAGTTTTTGTGGCTCGGCTGCTGTCACAAAGTGAGCATAGCCTTATGCACAGTCTTGCTCCAAGTTTTCTTTAGAGTGAAAAGAAAACTTTCAACAGCTTAATGTTTGCGTGGGATGGCTTTTCATATCGCCTACGCGCGTGTTGTTGTGTTGGAGGAAAAGTTGGCAAGGCGATTATGACAATGGAAAGTTATAAAGCATATAATCATCACATCATGCTTCCCAGGCTTTATTCTCAAGTTCTGAATCGCATACAAGATATCGGGAATCGTTATGCTCTCATTTTCATTAGTAGTAGCAACACAGGTAATGATTGTCATTTCAGGTAAATGATCACTGGAAATCAGTTTCTCTAACCAATTTCCTCAATATCACAATGAACATTGGGTTCGATGTCGCTTTCTTCCTCCCAGTTGTTGTTGCTTGTCATTCTCCATCTAATCAACATCCTTGCACCTATCTTGTTACCAAGGGGCGAAAGGCTTCTTGACTTGCTCATTAAAATCCAAGCGTTGCATAATAATCCCATATAATATGCTCATGTCTCCGTCATTTCCGCATCCTCACTCTTCCGCGTACTCAGTTTTTACTCAAAGGATTTGTACGGATTCAAACACTAAACCATCAACAATTTGGGCGTGTACCTAGGAAATAAATCGGGTGACGAGAAAAGCATCAGCCTTATTTCTTTGGGATTGGTTGTATCAGTAACGAGTCTCATCACCTCGAAAGTTATAATATGGTTTTTCTAGAAGCTATTGTAATTGATCATCATCATCATCCTCCCATCATGATGCGGGCGAGCAAACAGAGAACAGAGAAAAAATGCTGACAAAAGAGAGGCATAGCGCAAAAATGTATTTCGCTGACATAATCACGGGCAAAGAAAAGCAAGATTTACATGCAATTTTTCTTTGACAAATTCATACATTCAATTTTGTGGTTTTTCTTTCTTTCTGTTTGTAGGATGAAGAGAGTGAGGAGGAATACCGAAAACCACGAAAACGAGCATTATCCGTGGTTTCCATGACTCGACGTTCCAGTATATTCTCCAGTCGTTCCAACACCGCACCCGACTCGCCCGTCTACTCGTCGGACGACGATATCCCCTCCAGTCCTCCAATGGACGTGAGACATCAACCACAATCTTCTGGATCAGGACAGGGAGCCACTTCGGCGTCGTCGTCCACAGCAGGATATCCCACTCCAACCCCAAATATTCGTCACACATCCTCACCCATGCGAACCACAGCAGTTTAAACTAGCCCATCAGTTCTCATCCAAGGTTGCCCTACATTCATTCAGTACATCTTTGTTTAGCCATTCTGTTCCAAAAAACTCTGAGCAGTTTCTATATCTCTGACTGCCGACATCTTCTTTACTGCTGGCTGGAGGTTTGGCTTTTGGATGACATGTTCTAGTGCTGCAATATTTCCCAGAGCTCTAAAGGTGAGTAGATGCTATTTATGTTCGTGTGCGGAGCACTTAACATTTGACAGCTAATCAACAACATTCCGCCAACCATCTTGTTTCAGGTCTAGAAAAAAATTTCATCCAAATAAAAAAGTACGCCAAAAGTACAAACCCCACGAAACTTTATTTTTTAAAGGATAAGCTAGAAAAAGCAGCAGGCGTGTGTTAGCACATGCTTTTATTTTCCCCATCCAGTGTACATTATGATAAGTATACTAGCAACCTTTGAACCAAATAGCTTTTTACTCGTTTCATTCCTTTTTACTCCCATTTTCTCTGCCAACTTTGTACTTTCATTCCAATGATTTCATCCTACCATCTTGATGAACCTGGAAAGGATGACGGCAACTTGGTAAAAGTAGGTAAAGTTGTAAATATAATTGTAAATGCTTCTTCTCCGGGAAATTTTTATCGTTTGATTTTGGTTGTTCATGCATCCATATTATACGACTTAGGTATGTACTACATTATTAGCGACGCAAGACACGTTCACGCTCGCGTTCTGCATTCTTCTATTCATTCCGTTTGTCAGATTGTCTGTCTCTAGTCTATGGAAATTATATGGTCTCACTACTTTTAACAGAAAATCTCCTGAGAATTAAGAGATTATATGGGAAAGTGGTGGTCTTGGTGGTGGTATTTCAAGGATTTATTTAAGTGCAGAATAGCAGCAAGTGGAGAAAAGGCGAGGTGAGCTATGCTCGCTTCAGAGAAAGTGAAACCTGTATATAATAATGAGTTGATATACCTACCTAGTTCCTTACTAAAAACTCCAAAAGTGGAGGCGGGAGTAAAGTTGTTTATGGCTGAGTGAGCACTGAGTATTAAGCATCAGCAAAATATATTTAGAACTGCTTCTTCTAACAAGCTGTTTAAATACACAGTTCGTTATTCATGCTTTAGATTTCACTTCAGATTTATTTCACAGTTCAGAGCCAGGAAGCAAACCACTCCACGTGCTAATGATAAAAAATACAGCAACTGGAGAAAGCCGCGGTGGTAGAGAGCTGAGAAGAGTTGAGTAGGTGCTTGTTGTTTGGAGTAGTAGTAGTAGAGAATCCACACAGCATTTTTTCGTTTTGTCAGTGATGAAGGGATGAGTGAGAATATCTGCCAGTCTCTTTACTCGTTTTCATCTCTGGATGTGAAAATGTACGTTTGTCGCTGCTACCCTTTAACAACTGCTTACAAGTCAAACAACATTTACGTGCTGATGACGTTGTTGTTGACTAGGCATTATAACCAAGAATTTTTAAAGTGCAAAGAGATTTATATTAAAAAACAAGAATTACCAAGTAAATGTAACGAGTGACATGAATTTCATTTTGCTAATGGGAAAGTAAATATGTATTTTGCTATCCGAGAGGGCCTCATGCAAACATACTTTTGAATGGGGAAAAACGTCTTGCCAGGCGCAAGTTAAAAATAGTAATCTTCCCATTATACTACTACTCCCCATTTCTCTCTACTACGTTTAAAGTTGCCAAACTGATTTTTCATAGTCATACTTAAAAATAAGTAATTTCATTGTTAAGCATGTCAATACAGCGGAATATTTTATTAGGGCTGACTAACAACCGTAGTAATGTTGATAAAAGCGTACCTATTTCCAGAATGTAGTAAATCATTATTGTGACTAATGTAATTAAATCAGTTAGTCAAATATCTTCCTATATGGAAAAATTAAGAAGAAAACACAAAAGTTAGTTTGTACTAGAAATAATCATAAAGAATCTTTCCATCAATAACTATGGAGATCTATATGTGTAGATATTTCGCATTCATTATTCAGCTTCTGCAGTCACTCGTCTCGTCTCGTGTGTCAATGTTGTTACATTTGTACATTTTCAAATCCTGTTTCATTGTATTGTCTCTCGAGGTAGTAGTATTTAACGTAAGTAACCGTAAGTAAATGAACTGGGACTTGCATCTCTCTAAAAATGTTCATTGCAGTTAGAACGAGACCACTCTGTGTTAAAGATATTGTACATACTGGAATCAAAGTAAACGTAACAATTCGTATTGTGTGCAACAATGGCATAAATATGCAATTTAACTCTCAAAAGTAACCTCATATATATTAAATTTGATATTCGTGCTATAAATTGAATATTGAATGGGTACCGGTTACCGCTTCTGTTTTGACATTTTCACATGGTTTGATGTTAAAGTGTGCCAATTAGATTTACAATATATAAATGATTCTAATAAAATTGATATACAGCTTTTAAAATTTCAACTTGAAATTGTGAATGATTTTTAATTAGAAGATTTGACTGATACCACTGATGATATACAGGTGCTGTGTGAACGTAGACTATTTTAGCGGCTGTTGTAGTGTCCGAAATTTGCTGTTTGCGGGAAACTTTGTATCAAAATGTGCGTTCGTAAAATTAAACTTAAAAATACAGTTTATTAAACTGCTTCAAGTGGGCATTTTCAAATAGGCTAAAGGGCCAAAGCAATGCTTGCTCGCATGTAATACCGCTATTTGTAAGGATTATATATTATGCACAATACGCGTGCAAGCATATTTTCGACACACTCTTACTTGTTAAAAAAAGTTCACATCAAGGTAAAATGAAATACCTTGGATGTTACTTAATACCTTGTTAAATGAAATTATTAGGCTATGTGGTAACCAAAAATTGTAGATGTAAACTGTGCGTAATACATGAATGTAATTGAATTAACCTGCACGCAGAACTTGTATCGTCATTCGTCATTATCAAGTAGGAAATATCAGGCATGAAACTAGAGTATTGTTTATCCATGTCTCTGTCTCTCTCTGGAAACGCTTATACATGACCTACTACACTTTCGATAAAAAAATGTTTCACTGTATTATTTTCCCCCTAAAACCCTAGAGAAAAATAAAAATCGGAAACTCCTAGTTTTTTGCATAGTAAACAATCAATCTACCTTGTGCTCCTGTAACCAAATGATGACGATCGATAATGACCTAATAACTTTCAAAACTAACACGGTAATATTGATAAACTATAAAGTATATTATGACTCCTTGATCAAAATTTAGGGTATTGTGTGCTTATGAAGCTTTTTCATTGATCTGACAATGACGTGAGCAAGTCGGTATAAATATTTGATCTGTATATTATGTACTTCTCAACTTACCCATATGTATTTACAAAGAAACAATGCAAAATTGTCAACTTGCTATTTTAAATGTGTCATGTGAATAAATGTTTGAAAAATGTGAACCTTGTGCGTGTTTTTGTTATGTGGTCGGATATAGTCTACACTTATCATAATCATCTACACCCAAATTAGTTATTTTGTGTCAAAATAAACCCAAAATTTTCTCCGGCTCAAATTGTTGTACTCCCTCATTTTCTGCTAATATGTGATTAAAAGTAATTTTGTGGAAAATCAATGTAAACCTGTAATAAAAACTATATACTTAAAAAACTGGATGCAAAAATAAATTTTGTTCAAAAAGGTATCGACCAGGATGAGATTCGAACTCACGCGGGCAGAGCCCATTGGATTAGCAGTCCAACACCTTAACCACTCGGTCACCTGGTCATTGTTATAGGTGCACGCGGAAATAGAGGCTCATGATTAAGCTACGAATAAATCACCACTTCAGCTCACGCTAATCAAGGCAGTAACTTTGTGCCAGTAACCCTCATAAAAGAAAAACCACATTGTGCATTATGATTTATTTTACGAGCATTTTCATTCTAAATGAACACTGAAAATAATGCTGCGTTGCTGCTGGATTGCATGAAAACGGTAAGCTTTGCATTTGCTGCTCATTTATTTTGCAGGCAGTACACATGCTCTTTTGCAAATGTATAAAATGAACATTGCATAGTCCCAATTAATAGCACTATATTCTATATATTTGGATTTTGGAAGTTGGAAAGGTTTTTTTCTCAAAGTCATAAGTTCTTTGATTTCATGAGATTTCATAAACTTTATACATTCCTCAAAATATTAAATTCAATGCGTTTCATTGGGAAAAATGGTTTTTCAAAAATTCACTCCTTTGTTCTTATTTTTCAATGCTACTAATCTTGTAACAAACACGGAAATCTACAAGAAACTAAGGCCGATTCATACATCATAGTCTTCAAGCTTCTTTTCTGGATTCATTATATGCTGTACATTTTGCCTCCCAAACAGTGCATATTTAAGTTTAAACCTACCACGGTGTAACATTGAATTACGCATATTTATAGGTTTAACTATACTAAAAATGAAATGCAGTTCATTCTCACTCACACACACCCAACATAATTATGAGCAACATGAAGCAAAAGCATGTACCAAGATTGGTGTTAAATTTCGCTTTCCTTGAAAATCCCTACACACACACAAATAAACTGTGCACGCATGCACTCAAGTATTACTCACGTGCAGCGCCCCTGAAGAATAATACTTGCAAAAAAAATTCTTTGAATGCCCAAAAATCTGAAACCCTCTACAATTTTCATTATCATTATTAATACCGATGCTAATGACGGCAAATGATTATGATGAGGATGAGAAGATGGTGATGATGAGGTGAATGAGCATGGCTTTCCATTTTCATCAAAGAAGGTTTCACAGGCCTATTTATACATTTATCTTGCATACATTACTATATAATCCCTAACTAAACTAATAAACTGCACATAAGGAACACATCTACTACTGCCAATAATAAAACTATATATGAATATATAGTCAGTTTACAATATTCCACTGATCTACCCCTTTTACCCCAACAATTTAGAATGTAAAATCCAATCATTTAACATGGTCGCAAGTTGCACCAACCCATTTTACTACTTACCATCCCTGGATTTGCTTTTCAGCTATTTTTATGCCATCCTTATATAGCGTCATACTGCACTGCTTAAATAAAATCAGTAACTAGGATTTGCTACTGTGAAAGGGTGTACCATTACCATTTACCGTATATTATAATACTTTACTGATGATCATTTATCCACCTCATCTTCCATCCATCCATCCATACGCTATATAGGCTCGCATTTATTGTAGTTTTCTTGTACAAAATTGTACACCAGAGCAATTGCATTGTTACATTTGGATCTATCGTGCTACTACTTGGTTTCATTGTCGTTCCCTCTCTACGCGCACTCATCTTTGCCTGAACGCATAGTCAAGTTAAGCAGCAGGCCCTTGTGCACGTTTGTAGGAATCATCAGTCGTCTCGCGTTCTCAGTGACGGCAAGAACGCAGCAGTAACTAAACAGCGCTAAAGTTTGTTGCGAGTGATCAATTTCTCGTTGACTTGTATGAAAACGTATTTCTGTGTGTAGTATAAAGTGTCATATTCATCAAAGAGTAGAAGTGTTGGAGAAGTCTAAACAAAGTCATATTTTATTTCTATTTTTTGCAAAAAAATAAATTATTTCATAGCCAATTTGAATTGAATAATCGTAAAAAAAAATCTGAGCAGTATCATGGAGAAACAGCCAAGTTGTGATTCTATGACTACGGTCACTGTGAAAGACTTCAATCCTCAAATGGATTATCAGGAGCCTCCACCGGTAAGTTCTGGAAACACGTATTTTATATTTTAAAAACTGGAACAACATTCATAGATTGCAACGACTGACCAAACCAGGAAGCGTGAACGTTTTTCACATTTTATATTTGAAATTGACATTTGTAAAATACAGTTATTGGTAGCAGTACTTCTTATGAAAAATCATGTTTGTTGTTCTCATATTCTTGAAGGGACGTTTTCATATCAATCATCATGTAACCTTGCACAGGTAACGTTTTAGCTTCTGTCATTTCCCAAAGTGGCCATAATGTCCTTGAGAGATTCAGTGGCCAGTAGTCTCTCCCAAAAATCTATTTTTAAATGTTTCCGAAAGTTGGCCTAGTTTTGTTTCGTGCGTACACAAAAGGGTAAAGGGCTACTACAATAACAACAGAAATGGTGACAAGAGGGATAGCCTGGAATGTTACAGAACGTGTCAAAGATCTTTTGCTCTCAATGACCAGCAAGGCCTTTGATTTCATTAGGGTAAAGGTTTAAAGCTTACATGATGCATTCATGGGTAGAATAACATTGTTGACAAATAAATGAGCTGAGAGATTTTCCTACCAGCAACGCTCTTTATTTTTGTACGCAAAATAACGTAAGGACAACAATGCACGCATCCCAAAGGGTTGCTCTTGTTCCTTTGAGTAGGTAGTTTTCCTCTGGTGAACTGATCAAGTGAAGGACATTTATAGGGATCAACAAAACTTTCAGTTCGGGTGCGTGATAACTTGTTATGCAGTTCAGAGAATGGGAGATGTCATTGCATTTCGATCTGTATTGTTGAGTTATAATGAAACTGAACCTATTGTAAAGTTTGCAAGTTTGTACAGGTACAGTATCAGTAACAGTTACTTATTAAGGAAACACGACGACGCATGAAAACTTGCTATTTTTGGGAAATCAATCAAAAGTCGTGAACTGACTTTGGCAAAGATTTGACTATTCGGCTGGAGAGGCACGAATACATCATGGTCACGATCACGTATTTTTCCAATGCTACATTGATTAATTTCCAAATTCGAGTCAATATGCACAATACATCAATTAAAGCTTTGCCAAGCACACTTTAGATATCTTTAAAAAAATATATTTTTAGTATTATATTTCTTTAGATTTCTTTAGTCTCACTCCACATGACGATGCGTTTTTCAGTCAAGGAAAATGAATGAGAGACTTGATTACTTTGATTTTTTTTTCATTTTCACTTTCATTCTCTCTGTATGTAAAAATAAACCTACCTACTCCCTCCCACTTTAAATGTTCAAAACTTGCGGTGCATATAATTATCTATTACAGCCTCTTCTCAAGTCTCCTATTATGAATCAAGGCATTAGATTCATATTATTATTATCGAAGAAACACTATCATAATGACAGTAATGAAATCAGATTATATTTTTGTTTATTTTTTCAGTCTCTCTGATTTTATCCCTTTCAACACAATTTCACAGATTATTTGCACTGCTGCAGTAGAATCCTCAAAAGAAACTTTTAATGGTTTTATGCACAGTTTAGGATTTGTGTTAGGAATAGTACAATGCATAACGGTAGTAGTAGGTAGCCTAGTAGTATAATGGATCATAAAAATATAACAATATAAATAATAATAGCTCATGTTTAATAATCGACAACGCCACAAACAACAAATTTCAAAAAGTGCATTTTCTTTGAAACCTATAAACAAGAAAATAAAATGGAAAATGCACTTTTTATGTCCCAAAAAGCAATGTTTTCTAAGCTGGTATCATGTAGAAAAAATAATAATATTTTTTTTGCCAACCCTGTTACAAATCCCATTGTTTCCCTTTGAATTGACACTTGGGCAAACGTGCTAGACAAAAGTAAAGGGATAAATATTTTGAGCTGTTGCTGCAGTTATGAAATAGGTAATGTTTAGAATAATAATCATGTACTTGTACACTTTTATTATGCATGCAATTTTTTTTTGTGGCGAGTTAAATAATGCAGGATTACGATCCAAGATAAATATGAAAACGGTATTTAACAACGCTTATCATAATATATAGCACTATCTCGTTATCACGTAGTTTATCTCCTTGGTTTAACCAAAGAAAGGAACAATCGTAAAAGTTGATACATAAATCCTTTTCTTGGCTTCAAATGCGCTGTTAATGAATGGCAAGAACTACTTGCAGAGCTAAATCATAATTTTATAGAGATAATTTGTTCAGTGATGCAGAAAATTATTATGCCTGGTCATGTTATACAGACAATAATCCACCACTTCTGTCAATAATTAAAGCTGAAATGCACACATGCCAAGTGTCACTAAAACCAAATTACTGTGTGTAGCTGTAAGATATTTGTGTTTCATATTTCACGCATGAGTAATAATTGAGTTGATGTGATGATGGAGGAGGAATTGTAATTGCATATTAATAAAATGGCGTTGCCTGTTAAGTAACTTCTTATCAACAGCTTGTAAAACAAAAAAAGTGATTGGAAAACTTATTCGCGACTCAGGTAGTGTGACACGTGATACGTAAACTAATTTTGCACAGTTTTACATGCATAAAACAGTCAGCTTTTCGAATCCATGTCTTGTTTTCATGCACTTATTTTTTACAATTTACTCGTCTGCATTCTTAGAAACAGTGCTTCATTACAAGAGAGTTTTGTAGGATATTATAATACCTTCTCTAATCACCTCATCATAACAGCATAAAATTATGCATCAGCATGAAACATGAACTGGCACATTGGTAGTAGTGGTACCAATAATAACTTGTTCTAATTTACTAATCAGCTTATTTTGCTGATACTAAAATTAGCATAAGTACGTTGCATGTTGGTTTTTTATGTTTACTGCCACGCTACCAGTTTCCGTCTTTTCAGCCGGCAAACTGATGATGAGGATGATAGGCTGGCTAAAGTTCTGATTATTACAGCTTTGTAAATCATAGGACGATTTCATTGTTTTAATGGGTTTAGTACTTTGGTGATTTTCTGCTTTGTACATAAATGAATTGCACACTTGCAGCAAAACATCTTGGCTCATCATCGGACAACAGACTATCAACTTGCATTTTTATTTTTTATCATCATTTCATCTTACACCACACACTCCCTTCTTTGTTCAGTATTACCATTCTACTCAAAAATTTGGCGTGTTGATGACTGACAAAGAAAGTTGCTTGAATATATTTTGAAACGAAAACATAATCTGGTAGCAAGTTAATCCCTTGTTGTTGTTGCTACCTTTCCAATAATACATTTTGTTTTACTCCTCCTATGGCAGTTATGGTTTAGTATTACGTCAAAACTATTAGCCATTTTCTGACAACTTATTGTACAGTATAATATACTCATAATCATAATAACAATATTGCAAATTATTGTTACGTAGGACGTGCAGGTGTTAACTTTTTAAAAACAAAGCTCTGAACAAAGCCAACGGCAAGGCTTAAATGACAGTTAAAGTACTGCAAATTGCATAAACAAAACGGTTAGAGTTACAACCCTACTACTACTGCTTTATATGCACACGTTTATGAATGTGTGATATAGTTAAACTCAAAATCAGTTAAGACGAGAAGGCAAATTATTATGACAATGACGAGGAGGCTCACACGAGAAGTGCGGGGATTTTTATTTGAAAAAGGGAGTATAAAGCAATGAAACACTAGAATGTTGAATGAAAGCGAAAGTGAAACTGTGAGTAATGTCCCATCATTATCAGCAGAGCAAGCAACATCACATCAGCCTCATCATCGCACTCACACACACACATGTACAAAGCTAAAAGCTAATCATCGTCGTTTTTAATAGTGAAGTTTCCTAGAGACACACACTTGAAATGCATGTATGTAGGCATGCAGTAAATCGTTTCGTCGTTTTTTTCAGTATATTGACATGACACTTATATCATGATGCCCCTTCTTTAGCAGATACCACTTAAAAAGAGCAATAACTTTGTTATCATGTAAACGCAATTGTTATGAGGCTACCTAACTGAAAATGCACTTTTCAAAAAGGTTGAATGCTGCTGCTGCCTTTTGCACTATTCATTTTATTCCTATTATCTCTGCTCCTGTGATTGATGACAAATACGAAAACGAAACATGTCCTCTTCTTCTTCTTTTGCAACAACATGCATTTCAATTTGCAACAACGTGCAGTTTAGGTATTTCAAAGTAAATGAAAGCAACGAAGAATACCCAAAGACATTTTAGTGTCTACAAAGTTTTTGGCGTTTCGTTTTCGTCTTCATTTCTTACAGAGTGCAGTGTGTGGTTGGAGGTGGAAGAACATATGCGTGTATCACGACGACAATGATGATAAAGTGATGATAATGTCGATGATGTTTCGTTCAGTCGTTCATTGTCCCCATTATAAAAATAGGTAGTCCCCATGTTCGACAACAACAATACCTGCAGAAAACGCACACACACAATGTAACGATGATGATATAAGTAGGCACACTTTATTTTCTACGCATCATTGCTGTTTTCCATTTTTACTTTTTCTCTCTCTTTGCGTTTGCCATTTCATATATGTCGATTTAGCGTCCTCTCTTCGCCAACATCACTTGCGATTACCATTAAAATTAGTGACTAGGTAATGTTTGCAGTTTGCACCGCACAGCTACTTAACTATACATACGCTCACGTACAAATGAATTATGGGAATGGGAAGTGGCACTGGTTGCATTAGTGCAATCTGAAAGGGATGAAAAACCCAAAGACATGAAAATAGACATGCATATATGTAAAAGTCAAAGATACACATTCAAAATTACCTATTTTGATAGTATTTTTTTGTGCAAGTCTTTTCTTGCATGTTTTACACGCATGAATGGTTTCCCCTTTTTATTATTATTTCATCTTTCCTTTTTCATGTCACTTGACAACATGATCAGCAGAAGAAGAACAAAAATAGTAGCAGAGAGTGGCTAAGCCACAGCACAAGAGTTTTTCAAAACATTATTATTTTGTACGTATGTGCTGTTATTTTTTACTTTAGTTTTGCTGTCGATACATTTTGATTGCATCACACGTACTAATGGTAATGCATAATAATAACAATAGTAATAATATGTGCATATAATAACATTATTGTTGTTATTGCACAGGGAAGAAATAATTCCCATTTGGTATTATACCACCGGTGAGCTGTTTTGCTTCACTTCACGTAACGAAAATAGTGCACGCTGTACAGCCTGCCATTCTATATTACAATTTTCTCTCATTCATAAACATAAATATAAAACAGCATGCTTGTTTTGATGTTCTTGATGATGATATAAGCCCATATGTCAAGAGTGTTTGCGGATAAATAATTTAAAACCCATGTCAGATGTCAGTTTTCTTGTATGTAGTTTGTGTAGCCGACCCACATGGCATTTTAATGTGCACAATACAAAAATGCAATTTCCTTTTCCCTATTTTTAGTGACGTTTCCTTCGATATGACGGTTATTGTTGCATATATAGGCAT